>MJUU01064971.1:35611-46265 GCA_002080025.1 Modiolus philippinarum
AGTATAGTTTTTGCAGTCATGTAGTATGCTATGTCTGTTCGCCCTTCTCTAGTAAATGCTCCAAAACTTTTCATTAAAACATCAATCTGTCTTAACCCACTGGATCAGTAATAGAACAAATTGGTCACAGCAGTCCTCAGGTAGTCCCTTTAAAATTTGTCCATCAGATATCAGCACCACATCAATATGATCCAAGGTGGGCGCAAACGGTAGTAGCCAGATTTGCCACTACGAAATGAATTTTTGTGTTTCCTGCCTTTCATAGTGGCGACATATAGGTGTCACTACCCATCGTCGGCTTCACAAAAATTTGTTTCACATTATTCTAAGGTACTTTGTATTGGAGCCTTTTGCGGTACTTGGTATGGAATGTCAGTATGGGGACATATACCGTGTAACAGAGTTTCAGATCTTTTGCAGGCCCACTTCCTGTTTGATGGAACTTAGAATATTTATTGCGTCTTTGGAAAATTTCTGTTACCTTTTTCTCCGGAACCATGCATAACTTGGCATGGAGTATCAAAATGGGGACCTATACTGGAATACTGTGTAACACAGTCTGAAATCTCTCGCATGTAAACTTCCTGTTTGACAACATAGAATATGTTTTGCCGATGCAAGTCAAAAAACATTTCTGTCACATTTTTCTCAGGAACTATGTATCCCAGCCTTCTGCAATTTGGCATGGAGTATCAGTACGGGGACCTATATGGTGTAACAGAGAGTTTGGATCTGTAGTATGCCCACTTCCTGTGAAAAGAACTTAGAATATATTTTGCGCCTTGAAAATTTCTGTCACACAGGAATCGCATGTCCAAGCCTTCTGCAATTCAATATGGAGTATTAGTATGGAGACTTTTACAGTGTAAAAGAGGATCTTTCACATACCTATTTCCTGTTTGACAGAACTTAGAATATTTTTTGTTATTACGCAGGTGACACATGTCTTCCCAGGAAGACTTACTACTAATTTGTAAAAGACCATTCATACATGATTCCTTGAAAGGTTTAACTTCAGGGGAGATTTCCAAATACATGTGTTCTCCCAAAGGGTCAAATCTTAAATTATCCTGCAGGCTGACAGTCATCATTTCAATGGAGTGGAGCAGAATGAGCAATCATTGTAAAATTATAATTTCTTTACTTTACAAATTTCGAAATTTCAACTTTAACTTAAAATTGCGACTTTTTTTCAAACTGAATATTTCAATTTTCATCTCAAAGTTTTGACTTTTCTAAGCACAAAAATTTTACTTTTTCAAAACCAAATTTCGACATTTTCAAACACAAAATTTCGGCCCCTTTATTCTCAAACTTTTGACTTTTCAAAACCCCAAATTTTGACTTTTAAAAAGTCGAAATTCCAACTTTTGAATAAATCAAAATTTTGACAGTAATATTCTTACAATTTGGACTTAAAAGTCAAAAATAAACTTTAATTAGAACCTTGATGATCTTTGACTATCTAAAACTCAAAGTTTCGATTTTAAAAAACTCCTTTTTCGACTTGTTTAAAAAATTGAAATTTTAGAGTTCAAAACACATGAAACAGTCGAAAATTTGAGCTTGAAAAAGTAGACTGAATTTCGGATTTAAAAAGTAGAAATTTTGAGTTTTCAAAAGTCGAAACTTTGACTTTTAAGAGTTGAAATTTTGAGTTTGAAAATGTTTTTTTTCTATATTAGACTACACATAATTCAGAGCTCTGGTATCAGGATTTCCAAGACCACTTTTCAACATGTCAGAGTATAGAAAACGTGATGTCATAGAACCTAAAACGTCACAAAATTACGTTTTTGAGGTGCATTCTTGGTCACATGCATGGGGCGGACATGTTTGTGACGACGTAGGGTGGACAAACAACAAGTCGCGGATATAAGCACCAGAACTCAGACGCATAAAACCACATTAAACCGCAGCGTACCCCGCATTTTAGTCAACTCGTCTGCTATATTTCTGTTGCCATTAGAATTTCGCATTTTTCATGAAGCCCTCAGCATAAGTTGGGAATGTCTTTTAGACAAAATGTTTGCATTTTTCCCCATCTTGGTTTACATATAAAGGCTCATTTTCGGACTATCGGGCTTTCGGACTATCGGCCCTTCGGACTATCGGTGTGTAACCATTTCAGACATATGTCAGTATGTTGTTTGGACTAATTGATAATCATGCATACCAGAATTTTCCAGAAATGCAGATACTTTCTGATATCTACAGAGGAAATGGGGATATTGGACTGTAACGAAAACCTGTTTGTGTGCATCGCACACCTGTCTGCTTAGGAGTTAGTAGTGGAGGGAAAGGAAATTAACATCGTTTTTATGGGTTATACTAGTGACCCGAAATTTCAAGTCCTAGTTTTAAGTCAACAATAACTTTTTTTATTACTACATGGATTTACAGAAACATACAAAAAGTATTTCGTCACTAAGTTATTTTTCCTTTTATTTCATACAAAACAATATGTATCAAATTAAAGTTTTCGTGAATCAATTTCTTAAAAGATACAGATCGTGTACAAAAGTATTCGCACGCTATATTTTCCCAATATAATTTGACGTGACGTCGGATATAGCTACCTTTATTCAAATAGACGACATTCAAGTAGGTGAATTTTTCCGGAAAATGTTGATTTTCCAACGTCACAATGTTTAGTGACGCATTTTGCGCCGATTGACCCCAGGTCAACCGGCACAATTCATTCATACATTGAAGTAATAAAGTGGTCTATTATACACGCCTGGGAAACTCGCATCCGGAAATCTGTGATTTTTATTTAATTAGTTCTGTTCGAGAAATAAAAGAATGTCACTCAATATAAATTAATAAACTAAGTTTAAATAAATCAAAAACCATATTCTTTTTTCGAATAACAATGGTAAATTAGTTTTTTCTTTATGTCCGGATTTTAGAATCGCCCCGAAGCGGCTGACTACAATAACAGGGATGAACATTCAAAATATTGACAAAGTAGTCAAACAGAATTCAGTAGCCCAGCCAATAATTTACAAGCCCGGTAATATATTGTCAACCATAATTGCAGAATATTTCAGTAGCCACCTGGGCTACTGGTTTTAAGATTTTAATAGCCAGGTCAAATTTTGCGGGCCTTTGGCTACTGGGCCCTGGTGATAAAAACAATTTCTGTCTTAAAACACATACTTTTATATGGTTTTAGTTATATTTTAGATCTTTGACCGGTTTAATATGGAGTGACATTCCCCCGATCAATTTTTAAAAACAGGGTCTGTCACTTTTTTTAATAATCTTCAGGGTAGTAAAATTCAGTTGAGACCATCGAGTTTCCCAGGCGTGTTAAATACAAAGCCGTATTGTAAGTCGGCGCACCTAAGGGTTCCAAGTTCATGTTATATATCGTTGAAAAGAAAAATCTTTCCCCTAATAGATGATATCAAACAAAATAATTAACAACTAGGAAAAGTAACAACATATCAAGTCAATTTTTTGCACATACCCCCCCTGTTTGTTGACATCGACTGGCTGTATTATAAGTCTGCGCCTGTCCATAGGTAAGTATGGAGAGCATGGGTTCTAAAATGATGGTTCCTATAGACTTCATTATTTTGAGGATCGTTACCACACAGTTCAATGATTTAATGAAATAGAACAAATAACAGCAGAATTCCAAAACAACAAACGAGAATTAACTGTCAAATACTACTAGGAGTTAAATGTCATATACTGAAAAACAATCAAGTCAAATGTTTAATTCTCCCTCTTACATTTGGCACACACAAAGTCATCATCAACAACAGATGGCTGAAATAAGGTAATGGGAGTAGGTGTCCAAATTTAAACATCCATGTCCGTGGCCAGGATCCGTGCGGTCCGGGTCTTTAAATCTTGGTTTTAAAGCAGACGTAGGTACACCATGAATTCTTGCAGCTTTCCTTATCTGAAGACTTTTATTTTTCACATCCTGGTATGCCTCTTTTAATTGTTCAAATCCTTATATTTCTAAAACCTATTATGACTTATTTTTGACAAAAATCTTTTTTATACCCCCGAAACCAGGAAGGGGACATAATTCGACTTTGACTTTTTGTTGATTCCCTATGTATGAGTTACCTCGTAAAAGCAACTCCTCTTAAACCACTAGAAAGATTTTAATGAAACTTTACACAAAGGAAGGACACCATATGGAGATATCCATGAAGGAATATAATTATTGTCCGAAACCAGGAAGGGGTGATAATTTGACTTTGACTTTTCATTGGTTCCCTATACTGATGCATGTGTTCTTTATGGGTTAACTTGTAAGCGCAACTCCTCTTAAACCACTTGATGGATTTTGATGAAACTTTACAGAAAGGAAGGACACTATATGGAAATGTGCATGAAGGAATATAATTATTGTCCGAAACCAAAAAGGGGAGATAATTCGACTTTGACTTTTCATTGATTCCTTGGGTATGAGTTTCATCGTAAGCGCAACTCCTCTTAAAGAAGGATTTTGATGAAACTTTACACAAAGAAAGGACACTATATGGAGATATGCATGAAGGAATATAATTATTGTCCGAAAGCAGGAAGGGGAGATAATTTGACTTTGACTTTCGTTGTTTTCTCCTGCAATTATCTCTTTTTTCCAAGAAAAAAAATTAAGCATAGATATTGTGAAGTCAAGCTGTTAGAGAGGCACACTTTTTTCATTGTAATCCTCTTGAAAAGTTGTTTTCATAATGTTGTGATGAAATTTTTCGAATGCTTATGATTTTTGTGTAAAATGTCAAATAGGCTAAAAAAAGTGAATTTCATATTTGTCTGATTTAGACAGAGTGTTTTTATTGGAACCCTTGTGAAAAGTTCTTTCTTGAAGATTATTTCTTTTTTATTTGATCTAAAAGCTAAAAAATATTATACTTGTCTTAAAGTATTCTATTATAATCTAATAAATTTATTTTATCTTCCGATTATACAAATGTACATTGATTAATCAATTGATTAATTGCTTTAAAAAATCCTTTAATATAGAAAAAAATAAATAGATCAATATTCTACGTTTGTGTTATACTGGTTCTCCATACATTTCATTTTTAAACGGCCTTAATGTTTATTCATGCAGCATCAAGTTATATACATACAAAAAATATCAGTTTAACAATAAAATAAAACTGAAAGCACTAGATAAGATACGAGTATTTTAGATTATTATAAATATTTTACCTTATTTATAGTAACAAGGCTAAACAAGGTTAACTTTGGGGTAAAGCAAACCTGCTCATCACTTTTTAAGGAAATCATGAGATATTTGATACAAATATTCTTAAACATGGTGAACATTACAAGAAGAATGGCATTTAAGTTCAACAGAGGGGAAAAATCAACATGAACTCTTAATGACCTAGATTCGCCCGGTCACCAGAAACTCGTGTATGTAAACAAAGAAACACGTACTCTTCACACAAATCAAATTGTACTAATCGGGACCATAGGGGTAGAGCTGAGGAAGCATACAAGTTAACTGTTATATTAGGGGTTTTTTCAACTCTTAACAACAAATAAGACTCAACTAGAACAATTTGTAGAGATTGCAGCAAACGCTTGTTTACCTTGGAAACGGAAGTAAATTGATGCGCAGACTTACAATATCCGACAGTAGGTATTCTTATCATTACTAACTTCCTTTCTACAACTGCTAACTGTATTATATCAAATTAAAGCTTGATAAGTATACTAGTTATCCTCCTCAATTGTATGGCCTAATGTCTTCCGTGCTGTCTATTTATCTCCAGTGGCTTTCTCTACAGGTACATTTGCGCATGTGTAGCAGAGTCCTCAAGGTTCAATAGGTTCTTTATTCATCGAGATATACTATCAAAAAGACCCTACAATCACAATATAACAATAATAAATACCTTGAATTATTTCTATATTTAGGCATAAAACTATAAATACAAAGTCTACAATCTCATAAAGACGATATATATTTTCTCTTCATTAAATGATGACGCTGTGTGACCATATCGATTATGTGTCATGCACGTGGTGTCATGCACATTTACGAATAAAATCCTTATAATGCACACTGTCGTGAAATCAATAGTAGCGTAGCTCATAGTAATTATTCTAATTACTATTCAAAATATACAAAATACGGTTAAAATAGCATATCACAACAAAGCAAACATCAAAGCAGAAAGATGCATGCGTATTAAGCAGGCAAATACACTAAATCTAAGCCATAAGCATAGCAAACTAAGCTAAAGCAAATGTTCAAATATATACAACTAAACCTACCTCGCATGAGGTACAGAGGTCAAATTAAGCAATTACATTCTAGTCTCACAATCAGCTAGTTAATAACATGTTTACATTCCGACTGAAGAGACAAACTAACTTGTTAAAATTATCCCATCAATAATAAAGAAGTCGGTTGTCTCCCTTTATTTCATTGACTAGGGTTATTTACATTTTATACTTTTAACCAAGCTTTAAAATCTTTATCCCTCTCACAATTGAACTGAATAAAATTATGTACATTTATTTAGTTGAAATTAAGGTTTCAAGTATTTTATTCAAAAACTTGAAAAATTAAAATCATCTATTTAACTTTAACACTGTCTGTACCCTGTACGGCAAATTCTGTTGAGTCATAATAAGATGGCGGATCATCCGAGCCCAATTAGGCTGACCCCTCATTTTTCTGCATTTTCACTCACTTGCCCTCGTTTTGCTTTAGTTACTGTACAAGAGTCCAAAGTGCTTTGAAAAATCGAAGCGAAATTTTCATGTTTGATTTAACTTTACAGGGAGTCATTCCACTTTTCCAAACAAAAGTGGATGTTTATAGTCTATTTTGTACCAAACATTTTGATCAGCACACCCGGAAACTATGATTTTACTTGTAAATACCTGTAAAACGCTGTGTCAAAACACTGCGGTGCACGGCCGTGTCACCACCAAATGTTACATTTTTTTCTCGATTACGGTTGAGTCAGTCCAAATTTACAAATTCCTTAATTAAGAAGTGTGCATGCAGTCGAGTCATTTACAATTGGCCAATTTTAGATATCAGTAGATTCGATGGATACTAGTCATAATCTGAACAGTTTAAAGACCGACCTTTTAACTTGAAAGGAAGGCTTGTTTGCATTTTTTAAAAAATATATATCTCAATCCTGAATTTTGAGAAAAAAGCAAAATGCGTTCAAAGATTAACTAACAATTTCGCTCATGTCGAATAAAATATTTTCATACTAGAACAGAACACCAAACAATCTTTTACTAGCTACTGTTTGTCACAAACAACGCAGACAATTGATACCTATTGTAATGTATTTAAAATCATAAAATCAGCACACAAACAACTTGTGGTTCAGCAGATCTATGTAGAATCTGAACCTAAATGTAAATGAATAGCGAAACTTGTGACCTTGGTTTTAATCTCAATTGTTTCATAATATCCGAATAACTGACGAGTACACCAAATTTTCCAGCAAATATTCGAAAAAGGGTATGTAGTTCTTTTTATGACCTCAACCATAGTAGTATAAACATGTTTCTGAAAATACTTAGTCACTGCTAATGTAGGAAATCACACATTTTGCGACAATTACTTATCCCATTTTTTTTTATTAAAGTACACACCTCTCATGTTAGTAAAATGTTACTTTGTAAATCAACAAATATCATCACAAACATGAGACAGATGCATATGAAAATTGCATAACCAGAAAAGCTTGTCTATATTATGGTGAACTATATTATCTAGCACTCCTGCTTCAAAAGATACATGANNNAAACGGACAGGCAACACCTTTTAAGCTTTATCACATGCCAATTATAAAAACAAATCCGTTGGAGAAGATATCAATTTCTTCTCAATAATAGAAACAGAAGAAAGTCTTTGATTGACAAGAATTCGCCAACTGCCCTGTCCTATCAAGAGTCCGTCAGGTTTCAGTACTTACATGGCAGAACCAACATAGGGAAATAAATAAAACGAGGACTGTACATACAAGATATCTACGGTTTATCATGTAATTTTACACTTAAATGTAAAAAAAATAAATTAAATATTATTGTAATAAATATAAAAAAGGATGCCTATTCTAAAAACACCCTCTTACTCCATCGTAATTTCAATTTACCTTATTGAACACACCGGTATATCTTTAAAACATCAACGAACCCATCAGTCTAATTGTCTACATCAAAGCGGACGATTTCAGCTGGTATTACTTCAGGTAACTATATGTTTATTTATGGTTAGAAAAGTCAATGGAACTACTGTTTTTATTTATAGAATGATTTTCAATCCAGATTGCTTAATAATATGATGTAAAATTAAAGTATTACTATACGACTAGCAGGACATGCAATAAAAATACGTAGAGGACTACACCCTATAGGATCAATGTACCCGATAAAATGATTGTTGGTCAACTGGCGCATTGTTGGTGTGCAATAAACAAGACTTCATCTTTACTGCAGAAAAGACATACTTATCAGAATTTTTTCCGTATATTTTTTCTAAAAATACTTCATTATCATGTGTTCTTTAGACTTACGCTTTCTCGTGCAGGTATGATGAGAGCAAATTGATAAAAATTAAGATATTGTCGGTCACGGCCTTATTTCTTTTTAAATTTACCATTTCCCGTGGTAATTTCAAATATTCTTCTGTGTTTTTTTTCACAGAAGAATGGATCAAAAGTTGACATGTGATGATCCCAAGCTGTCATGAACAGAAATTAAATGTACGATGTAGGGCGTAGCATTGCGGTATATTTTTGTAGCTGTATGCAGCGTTTTTCTGTAGGTCACTTTTTTTCGGATTGTTGGAGTGCAACACTTTTTTACTGTACGCATTGCTGTAGTGAAACTATATATATACGCATAGTTGGACTCAGTGTATTACGAAAACGGTTGTTTTATTCTTTATAATTGGGAAACGATGGATTTTTACTTCATCTTTTTCAATTAAAAGACACCCAGAGTCAAATAAATATATTTTCAATCGCAAACATATACGATTTTTAGATTGCGTTGATGTGTTTAGACTGACGATTCGGTTCTCACTTACTTACCATGATTCTATTTGTTAGGGGAAAAGACCGCTTATATCATACTTAAAACCAAACTCCATTAGTTCGTACACACGCTATGTGTCCTCGCTACTAGATTCAGTTGACTGGAAAATAGTCCTTCACTTTTCTATCATTTTTAGCTCACCTGGCTAATCCCAGGGTGAGCTTTTGCCATCACTTTGCATCCGTCGTCCGTCCGTCGTCCGTCCGGCGTAAACTTTTCATTCAAAGATCTTCTCCTCTGAAACTACTGGGCCAATTGCAACCAAACTTGGCTACAATAGTCCTTAGGTTGTCCCTTACAAAAAGCTGTTTTTCAGGTCCGTGCGATATCCAAGATGGCCGCCAGGGAGAAACACAGTTTAAACATTGGACAATATGGGAAAACACATTCAAACATCTCCTCCTCTGAAACTACTGAGCCTATTTGAACAAAACTTGGCCACAATAGTCCTTAGGTGGTCCCTTACAAAAAAGGTGTTTTTCAGGTCGGCGCGATATCCAAAATGGCCGCTAGCGGGAAACATAGTTTTAACATTGGACCCTATGGGAAAACACATTCAAAGATCTTCTCCTCTGACACTATTGAGCCAATTGGAACCAAACTTAGCCACAATAGTTCTTAAGTGGTCCCTTGCAAAAAAGTTGTTTTTCAGTTAAGCACGATTTTCAAGATGGCTGCCAGCGGGAACCATAGTGTTAACACTGGCTCCTATGGGAAAACACTTTCAAAGATCTTTTTCTCTGAAACTGCTGAGCCAATTGGTACCAAACTTAGCCACAATAGTCCTTAGGTGGTCCCTTGCAAAAAGGTGTTTTTCAGGTCTGAGCGATATTCAAGATGGCCACCAGCGGGAACCATAGTTTTAACATTGGACCCTATGGGAAAACACTTTCAAAGATCTTTTTCTCTGAAACTGCTGAGCCAATTGGTACAAAACATGGCGGCAATAGTCCTTGGGTGGTCCCTTACAAAAAAGGTGTTTTTCAGGTCTGCGCGATATCCAAGATGGCCGCCAGCAGGAAACATAGTTTTAATATTGGACGCTATGGGAAAACATGTTCAAAGATCTTCTTCTCTGACACTACTGAATCAATTGGCACCAAACTTGGCCACAATAGTCCTTGGGTGGTCCCTTGCAAGAAAGGTGTTTTTCAGGATCACGCTGTATCCAACATGGCAGCCAGCGGGAAACATAGTTTTAACATTACACCCTATGGGAAAACACACTCAAAGATCTTCTTCTCTGATACTATTGAGCCAACTGAAATGAAAATTGGCCACAATAGTCCTTGGATGGTCCCTTGCAAAAAGTTGTTTTTCAGGTCAGCATGGTATTCAACATGGCGGCATGCGGGGAATTAGTTTTTACACTGGACTCTATGGGAGAACACATTCAAAGATCTTCTTCTCTGAAACTACTGAGCCAATGGAACCAAACTTGGTAAAAAAAGTCTTTATGTGGACCCCTGAAAACAAAACTTTTTTTAGATCACTCTTTATCCAAGATGGCTGCCAGCAGAGAATATAGTTTAACATTGGACCCCATGGGAAACAGAGGTCTTCTCCCCTTAAACTACTTAGGCATATTGGAACTTTA
>MJUU01064971.1:79688-91086 GCA_002080025.1 Modiolus philippinarum
GATTGCACGGAAAGTGATTTCAGCCCAAGGCCTACAGCTAAGGACACATCTTTGCACGACAAAACTATTAAACTTAATGCATTTATTTCAATTAGATATTTTTCTATATTTTCAAACAAGTATTAGTTATGAATTTTAGTTAGATACATATAATATTTTTTTTTCACTGAGTTCTCAGATATTACTCTATTTAATTGGCCTTACTGGTAATGGGTTAATTATATCGGGTTTGTTCGTGTTAAAATTAGGTTTCTAACAGCATATTAGACTTAATTGAAAGTACTGGCGTAGATATTAAAAAAGTATGATGCAATTTGATGTAATCAAATATATATAATAAACATCACGAACGGATGCTAGAAATACAACAGAAAGCCAAGAGGAAATAATTGGCACAAAACTCACGTTTTGATATTGGTAGCTACAACGTCAAAAATTAGCGAAAAAGTAGCAAATTTCATAAATGGAAACCGGACACATGGACGATAAGACTAGCTGCTTTTGTCCATATAGTCAGAGATCAGTCAAAAATTTGCAAGAAAGTAAAGAAAGTTGGCTTCAGTCGTTATGAATTGTGATTTGCCGGTGTTTGTACATCAGATTTGTCTTTATACTCTGTAGATTTCGGCTCCTGGCGAAATCTATTTGGTAATTTTGTTTTGATAATAATCACGAGTGAATCCTACAGGAAAAGTTCAAGGGCCTAAAAAGGATGGCCAATGCGACCTATTTAGAGTTGTCAGTACGGCTAACAAGATATCTAGATAAAGAATGATGCTTATAGTAGACTATATCATGTAAAATTGGCACAACAGTTGAACGAATTCCCTTTTCTTGTTGATTTTTAAGCGTAGTTTTAAAGATTTTTACATAATATGCCAAGTTTTTTCCTTATTAACTAATTACATATTTCAGAAATGAATTACATAGAATGTATTTCAGATTTAGGAGTCGATTATTGACTGGAACAATCCCTTTATTAATTTATATAAATGATGACATGTTTGAGTATTTTTAAGCCAAACGCTGTATGACATTAACAATTATTTTATTGTGTAATCAAATTTAGTATTTTATGTTTTATAGGACCACAGTCACATTATGTTTTATATAGAATGCACTACACCAAGGGAGATAACTCGTTTATATAAATAAAGAAACTATAAGGAGCTTAAATGTTGTTATTACCATAACGAAAAAACATTTTTTGATTTATAGAAATTCTTTTTGCTGTTGAATTTGCTTATTAACAGACATTTAAAAATTCAGAAAAGCTGGGACGTAACTTACATTCTTTACGTAATAGGGGATATTGACAAGATACTCTGCTTTCTATCCGTTAAATAAGCTTTGAGATCTAGTGACCTGAAAATTAAAAAAAAAACATACTGGCCTCTCACTGATACTGCCGATGTCTACTGAAATATATGATGATTCTTGACCAAATCCCGCGGGAAGTTTTGAGTTTGATTTTTCTTCGTAGTAGAGTAGTGTTTTACCAGCAGACTAGGCTCCTTAAGCCTAGCCGGCAGTTTAGTGGCGAGCACCCCTTGTCCCATCTTTCAAAATCATGTATTGTAATATTCTCTCCTTTCAAGATGGAGTTAGTAGTCTACCTGTATTGGGTTTTATTCGTATGTTTACTAAATTATAGGGAAATGGGACAAATAAAGGGGAGGTTTTTGGGTACCCATAAACCGGTTTAACCATTTCGCTGGCTTTTGCTAGTGCCGGTACCAAGTCCGGCTGTCTCGAGTTCCTATCGTTGTTTACGTTTGTCTTTTGTCTAATTTGTGTTTTTCCTGTGTAGTTCCTTTGCAGATCGTGAAATGTTATTATGATTTTCAGCCATTGTAGGTGTTTCCTGTTGTCCCCTTTTTCCTGTGTAGTTCCTTTGAAGATCGTGACATGTAATCATAATTTTCAGCCATTGTATTTGTTTCCTGTTGTCCCCTTTATTTCATTCAGTTAATTTGCAACACCCCCGTCTTTTTTCATCTTTTACTAATATTTTACTATAAACAAATACATTTCTGTGCGACTGTGAGACATTATGAATTTAATGTACAATAGCAATAACAGTTAATTGTTTTTGGAGATATTGGTACTGAAGGTATTTTTCGAATAAATGCAAAAAAAAAAAAATACCGAAGTTGCATAAAAAACAGTAAATTTCGTTATGCTGTACACGTGTTTCAAGGAATTACCTCTCATCAGCAGCATTAAAATCAAATAATTGGAAAGCCATAATCCAAAAGTTGTAATAGAAGAAGTACTCATTACCCAATAAATCGTAATAGGAAGCCAAATCCAGTACCAAGGACATCTACCGAGTGCCATACACGAAATGAAGCCTCGATATTTTTCAGGCTGCAGAATTAACTCTTACTGTGAGTTACTGAGATAGTGTACATGGCTGATGAAATAAACACCTACCTAATTATTTTACATTTTAAGAACGACGATCAATACAGACAATGACACATTTTGTAATGGATTATGTCGCCCAGAAGTAGTTGGCAAGACATTTTTTTTTGTTGTGTCCAATGTTTCTTTCTTCCACCTATTTCTGTCCGGCTTTTTTCTCATAAATGCCTTGACAGAATTCATTCATACTTGGCACACCATTAGAAAATGTCCATGCATTGGAAAAAACAGCCTTCGCTTCCAAGGTGGCTGTCATTTACTTTTTCAATTAGAGATTCAATATTTCGGCACCCGCTTTGTAGAAATTGGTCATATTTTATGCAAATGTTAACTAAGATCAGAGGAAGGAATCTTGAAGAAAACATTTTTAAAATTGCCATCATTTCTAAGATTACCACAAAATACGTTAAAAGAACAAAAAAAATCAAATTTATCCGCTTTCTATCAAAATTGATCTAAAGACAGATTTTGACACTACAATCAAGATGCAATAAACACTAACAGATATGTTTTGATCTTGTTTGGCCATTTTGATCTTATCATGATCTTAACAAGCTTAACACAATTTTGTTAAGAATGTGTAAGATATTCAGTCGTATTTCAAGATAATTGCTCTCAAGGACGATCAAGATATGTTAAGTTTGTCCAGATCAAACAAGATCAAATCAGGATCTTGTTTGATCTTAACAAACTTAATTCGTCTTGATTGTTCCTGAACGCAAATAACAAGTCAATCTTGTTTAATCTTGAATTGTCTTAACACGTCTTGATCGTCCTTGAAATTAATTATCTTGAAAACCAACTTAAAATCTAACATTGTCTCAACAAAATTGTGTTTAGCCTGTCAAGATCATGATAAGATCAAAATGGCCAAACAAGATCAAAACATATCTGATAGTGAAAACAGTTGTAAATATGGCTGATATTTCCAAGATGGCAGCGCAAATACGTCAAAATTTTTATTTTGTCCGAATAAAAATTGATTTTTACTGCGAACAAGAAATAATCAACAAAAAGAATGATGGGCGACATCAGCAATTACTTGCAATTGCAAATGTAGTTTATATTTGCTTTTCGAAGATTAATAGAATCTTTGAATGTCTTCAATCATTGATTTCCTTTCATATTAAATAATGCGAAATACACACAGGACAATGCGCATTGATTTATTTTTGGTTATAAAGTGGTCTGTGTATATTTAGTGGTTACAAGCCTGTCACATTTTTACGAGCAGCGCAAATTATGTACAAATGTGGAAATATTTTCATACAAACTGTAGTTTTGCCCTGTATAATTTAGCAACACGTTTAAACACGTTACAAATACGTGCTCACACTTTGGCTTGCCGTGTTGAGCGTTGGGTGCATCGGAAAATTTTGAGCATGTCGAAGGTGTTATGATTTTCTCCAATGTTGTGTTTAATGACCTATGAACACGTTAACCGAACGTCAGAAGTACGCTATGCACTCGTTGCATGTGATATGTAGTAGTTTCTCGAATGTCTTTTAAACTGTAGAGAACGCAAAAAGAGCTTTCTTGTAACTAGGGAATAATATAACAGCCAATATTTTATCATGACAATAAAGGTGATAGAGCAAGCGGAAATGCCACAGACATGTAAATCACCCTGTATTGCTTTAGCACTAAACTGAAGTTTTTTTTTATTAATTGAATTTCATTTTTTTGGCGATTCATACCCGGTTTCAATGCTGTCGGTTTCTAGGTAGCATTTTTGCCTTTTGAATAACCTTTGGAGGGAACATTTTAAACTGAGAACCCTAATGGAACAACGGAAGTAGAATACCGAAGGAACAAAGCACGTAATCACATAAATCAAAATACAGAAACAAGGCAAAAGCAAGAACAACAGAAGACGGAAGGGATGTTTGACGTGCCATAAAGCCGGTTGAAAAGCCTGTTCCAAGTCAGGACCATTGCAGTCGACAATTTTTCCGGTGGTTTTTCACTTCATTTGTCTTCTTGCCTTTTTGACTCTGACGTGACAATTCTGTTCGAATTTTTTTTTCATCCTATTCAAGTCTGTTTCATGTGACGTTGTAATGAAACAAAGAGACACTGTCATTATATTCTAGGCTTCTTTAAAGATCAAAACCAACGTAGCTAAAGTTTTCACACCTTTTAGCAAAATATCCTTCCTTTGATCACACAATTCGTTAGTTCTTAACTAACTAGCAGTAATAATGTTTCAAAGACGAATTATATAATTATCGATTGCATTATACCTGTCTAATTAGAATAGCGCTTTGTTTAAAATAAGCTTGATACATATGTACCCACAACTCTAATTAGTATACATGAACTATGAAAGACATGAACAAAAAACTCTATAATTAGATTTTAATAACTTTTGTTTTACAACTTTTGCATGAACTGTAAGTGAATACTTGATCGAAAAGATAGCTGTAAGAGTTATCAACGGAATAAGCCGATCTATCACGTTTAAACCAAAAAGACAGAAGTTGCTGTAATGGATATGGCCTTTTTGATAACTTAATTAAGTCTCTTCAGCTTAGATAAAATCAAACATTTGAAAACAGTACTCCGAAAATCTGTAGGGAGAACAAATAAACAAAGTATCTAAACGAAAAGCAAAAATCAGCTAAGGACAGAGTCAAACACACACCAGATTTTGTAAAAACTTCTTAAATTTAGATTCAAAGGTTTCACAGAAAATCAGTTTTCGGGTCAGCAACGACGTGCTGCACAAACTACTTGGTTAGTGTTAATTTTATGGTCGAAAACAAAACGGAATAAACACTTTATTTCAACGATGTTCGATGGCCAATTTTAAAATAACAAGGATTTCAATTAAAAGTGACTTTTTTTAGAAAAGTGAAAAAGAAGTATTTAAGGCAAAATAAATTGATAATTTACGTTGTTAAAATACAAGTGTTTCAAAAAGTGGCGGGAAACTGAACAACATGAGCAATGTTAATCCATTAATGAATGTGAAAAAATAACACAAATTAAATAAAATTTTGTCAGAATCTGAATGCTTAAAAAAATGTAAAAAATGAATTATGGAAAAAATTGGGGGTCACCGCACAAAAAATTAATAAAGATTTAAACGAATAAAACCAAATAAGTTCGAAAACCTGACAGAAGTACATAAACATGACCAGCGAAATCCTTAAGTCAGTTTTATCATTCCCAAAATGTACAGTGTTTGCACAGTTAAACATAAACAATCACACCATAATTCTATACGCCATGTACTACATCACTATATACCATAAACAAGGAAAGGATATGGTGTAGATGCATCTGAGACAAAGTTTCAAAGTTACAAAAACATTGTAAAACAAAGCAAAGGAACAACGCTTTTATTGTTGTTCTTCATCTTGAAGTCATCATGAGGCTTTCAACAATGAGTTTTTTTTTAGAAAGTGCAAGACGCCACCTAACACCGGTTTAAGCGGAATTCAGTGCTAATTATCGAGCAACGCTACATCCATGCTCTACATTATCCATAATTGTGGGGTTTTCAACAAACATAACTGGCAAAGTATTCTTACAATCGCTGTCATCTGCTGCCCGACAAGAAAGACAAACACAACACTTAAACAACCACAAGGCACTCAAAAGTAAAGAAACATGGCATAAGTAAATTATGAGATATAGGCACAATAAACAGGTGGTCAGAAAAACATTTTGATAGTACAAAAAAATAAAAATGACAAAATTTGAAAGTATGATGGTGCATCTATATGAGAAATTCTCTCAAGCACAAGTACACCATACACGTTACACTATGCCCCTTGTATCATACTCATTACAACATACATGAAGTGTCAAATACAATGTATTTGTATTTCGATATTTATTTAGTACAATACAATGTTAAAAAATGGATAACAGGAAACACCTACAATGGCTGAAAATTATAATTACATGCAACAATTTGCAAGGGAACTACACAAGAAAAACACGTATAAGACAAAAGACAAACGTAGACAACGATAGGAACTCGGGACAGCCGGACTTGGTACAGGCACTAGCAAAAGCCAGCGGTAGGGTTAAACCGGTTTATGGGTATTTGAACCTCCCCTTTATCTGTCCCGTTTCCCTTTAGTATAGAAACATACGAATAAACCCAATACAGGTAGACTACTGACTCCATGACCACAATCTTGAAAGGAGAGAAAAAGACAATACGTAATTTTGAAAGATGGGTCAAGGGGTGCTCTCCGCCAAACTGCCGGTTAGCTCAAGGAGCCTAGTCTGCTGGTGGAACACTGTCGCACTACGGAAGAAAAACCAAACTCAAAACTTCCCAAATTTGTTTCCCCGGACAATGAACATTTTCTGGGAAAATTGGCCAGGGTACCATTTTTGTAGTTTATAGCCTCAGCTATTATGTGAAATACGACTCAGAATCACAGAAAAAATACAAGGAGGAAGAAGTGATTAAAATGGTAGAGTTTCGGATTGACAATATATTTGTCCACTTTGGATGATTTGTTTTTCAACAGACAATCGGAATTCCAATAGGCACGAACTGTGCACCTCTTTTAGCTGATGTGTTTCTCCACTCTTACGAGACAGAATTCATTGAAGGGCTTCTTCAAAATAAAGACAAAAAACTGGCCCAGTCCTTTAATTTCAGCTTCCGTTATATAGATGATATTTTATCACTAAACAACCCTCGCTTTGGTGATTTTCTTCATCTCATTTATCCAAAAGAGCTTGAAATTAAGGATACTACAGATACTTCCACGTCGGCCTCGTTCCTCGACCTTCATCTTGAAATTGACAACAGAGGTACATTACAAACTAGGTTGTATAACAAACGCGATGACTTCACTTTTCCAATAGTAAACTTCCCTTTTCATTGTGTCAACATTCCAAAAGCACCAGCATATGGAGTTTACATCTCACAACTCATTCGCTATTCAAGGGCTTGTGGTCGATACAGCGACTTCCTTGATAGAGCCCAGTTGCTTACAAATAGACTACTTAAGCAAGGGTACGTTACCAAAAACTTAAAAGTCATCACTACAGAAGTTTTACGGCCGACATCACGATCTTGTCGATCGTTACGGGATATCTGTTTCCCAGATGACAACAGATCTTTCCCTCTACAACTAAAGTTTGTTTTTACTCTATCGGATTAGACTTTACCACCCAACACATCGGGTGACTTATAAGAAGCAGGAGATGCTTACTCTACCGGTACACCTGATCTCACCCATGGTTTTTATTGGGTCCGAGTTCTTCATCTGTATGTGTGTCTTCATTTTTTCTTTTTTGTCCCGTTCTCAAGCGGTGTCCTTGTTTCTTAAGTGTTTCCGATGTTGCCTTTCTCCATGGATTGTTCGTTCTTTCACTGACGGTTCGGTTCTCACTTACTTTAGAAAATTTTCTACAAAGCTTATTATTGAAAAACCGTGCAAAAAAGAGAAAATGCTGTTATTCTAGGTTATATCAGATACATATAGAATCCACACCCGCATCGAGTGAGAAACGACATTTCTATACTAGAGATAGTTAAATTTTCAAATTTTTAAACGCGAGGCTTGCCGAGCGTTTAAAATATTTGAAAATTTAACTATCGAGAGTGTAGAAATGTCGTTACTCACAAGTTACGGTTGTGGATTTTATTTCTGTAATGATTTCAAGGAGATTTTGGACAAAAACATGACCCCCTTTTCTAATGATCCGAAATAAATGTGTTCTTTGAGCGTGACGTCATCAGGCATGGTTGCCTTTTTTCATGACGTCACAATGGTAAAGTCGGAAAACGGCAAACATATTTGACGTCATAATTGAATTTCATCCAATCACTTGCCGAGAACAACATTCTCTCTAGAGAGGAGAACAGTATTTCTCCAACTGTTCAAGAAATGTGAAAACTGGACAGAAATTAGAGAAATATGATTATATGTCTCTATATACATATACAGTTTCAGTAATACAAAGATGATACGGGTTATTAATTTTGCTTGCCGTATTTTATGCAACTTAAGTAATTTGTTTTTTTTTTATTTATTTTATCTGTTGTTATGGTCCCTGAAAACTGATACAAATGCAACGAGCAAATTCTCTCATCTATGTAAAATGACATTATTTTCATATTCTATGTAGGAATTTATATAGGATTCCCTCCATTTAATTCAAGTAAAGTATAAAAGTGGCAAAGGGTTATGCGTTGTCATCATAGACTCTACTTTTCTTATTAAGAAAACGATCCTTATTATTCCAGTAAAATTATCAAGTGTCCCATCTACACCATAATTTCGATATTGCATACATCGAACAGAACACATCTTTGTTTACTGATTTTTTTATTTATTTGCTTTATTTTGAACATCGTATCGGATTTTCATTAATCATATTAAATATGATAAATAATTGCATGTTGTAAATGCTCCTTTTGTTGAATGTTTGAAGTGGAATTATACTATAGGTTGAAAAGTTTTTATCATTTACAACTTATGTATACTTATGATTTCCGATTTCATGCATGTTTCAAGTACATTTATACCAAAATTGAAGATTAGTTTGCATTGATATGATATTCCATATTAAGGATATGTCTTTTGTTGCATGTTTTCAGTAAAGTTGTAATAAATTTGATTATAGTTTGTATATATATCATTTTGCATAATTTACAAACCCCTTATAAAGCATTTTTTATGTAAAATAATAAAATATTTAAATAATATCGCCTACTACAGATATCCCGTTTGTTGTATTTTGTCAGCGAAAAAAAACTAACCAAGTTGGTAGGTCATCACTGGGACCTACCCCCTCACTGGGAATCTTTTAGAAGACCTTATATGTATGACGGAATTTTGTGAAATGTAGAAAAGTATGTACTTTTCACGACATATTTAGTCTTGTGGAGGTTAAACTAAAGATGAATTTTCAAGGGAGGTTAAAAACCTAAAATTTTAGCTGAAAGTGTAAAAGAAACGTACAGTATCTCAGTCACTAGCTCCGGTATCAGTGTCGGATATTACTCAGCTTCCATTAATGTTCAAAATCCAAATTGAGATTAATTCAATTATCGGTATTATGAAGTATCCCTGATCCCTTAATATATATGTATTAGAATGCAGTTTTCGAGACATATAGAAAATAATTAATGTGATTCAAGAGCTTCCAAACTATGAAGCTTTCAGTCTCCAACATGTAGATTACTGATTAAGTTTTGTAGTGTAGTTTTAAGTAAATAGGTTATTGTTTTATTAAGTTTTTGTTGTTTTGATAAAAACTCAGATAGAGTTGAAATATAAATTGTATTTATACTCGTGTTATTCACATTATTCAAACTGAAAAATAACAGAGTAGAGTAAATTAGAGTAGAGATTTAATATAGGACTTTGGATTTTTTTCAATCAATTGCGGGGATTCCTGAGAAGGATCAGGAAATGCCCTACCCTTTTGCAGTCTTGCACAACTTTCTAAGAGAGTAGACTCTGGTAGCGGTCTCCCAATTTCTAGATCCGAGTTGTGCTAACGAGATGTAAATCATCGAAATGGGGCCTTATCTGCAACATTTAAATTGAAATGAAGTTTTGCGTGTCACTCAAATTGTAATGGTCAAATTCCTCAGTGGAAAGATAATCTCGATAATATTATATCACTAAACTTTAACTAAGTTTGTCCTAGACGCATACAAGTTAATCTACATTCATAACCATTACACGATTATCCTGAGGAAAATATAATTATATTTCAAGTTTGTGAATGAAGTAACATGCAATTAAATTTTATTAAACATGTTTTGGACACATTTTTCTAATGTCAATACATAAAAAATGTATATCTAAGAAAGTTTGAGCAGAAACTGTAAGTAATTTTACTTTGATTTTTATTTCTTATTTTTTCTTTTCTCTATGTTTTTGGACTGCAGTTAGAAATATGCATAAGGAGGTGCTTCTGGTCGTTGGAACCGAATTTTGTGAAAAGAAAGCGTACTTGAGTAAAAATGACAAAGTATAATCATAGTAATTTAATATTTCGGAATAATTCGCACAACAATCGACAGAAGAATAGCGAAGAACAAGAGTAGTGATCATTACAAAAATAAAAGTCCAAAGAAAAGCCAAAAACGTCAACAGAGAAAAACATAGACATGAGACAGCAACAAAATAAAGACTAAGACACTTATAGTATTAATTTCCAAACAGGGAATGACCTCAGGTGCTCGGGAAGAGTGAGCATGAGAATTATACTTTTAAATACAATAGCTGCTCTAGACATGGTTTGGCAAATGCTTTACCACGATCAATATTCAAGTGTGAAATATCACAAAACTTTTTGTGATACATATGTTAAGCTTAGATTTAAAGATGCTAGGTATGCAAGTATTAGTATTATTGATATTTAAAAATGATCTATAAACGCTGTGCATCTTTGCGTATTGTTACTGACCAATGTGATCATATCTTAACAGTCCAACCTTCAACAATACGCAAATAAAAATAAACCAAAACATTCAACGACACAAGAGATAAGTAACTACAGCCATGAAAATGTAATATCTTCCATTTTTATACTCTTCAAAAGAAAAACAATAGGTCACATAATTCTGAAACAGAGTATCGTCTACTCAATCGAACGTAGTTGATAGCATATAATAACTGTAAATACAGATACAGATATTTTATTTTCGTAAACAAATTTTTTAAAGGTGAATAGAAATAGCAATAATGTAGAAGCAGTATGAATGTAGTTTACAACTTTATATACCATGCCTACATGAATACTACAGATGTTGCAATGTCTATTTACCGGCAATATGTAGCCACCCTACTGTTGGCGTGACTGGTTTGCTTGTGCCTATAAGAAAGGAAATAAAATATGACAAAATGTCCGAATTTTAAATATGAAAAGTTCGCATAACCGGTGTATAAACGTATAACTGGCTGTGCGATTTATTTAGTTTATTTCTTATTCATACGCAGTTGACTGCCTTTAAATCTATTATGTAGAAATTCTGACT
>MJUU01064971.1:96909-131137 GCA_002080025.1 Modiolus philippinarum
CTTACAATGGTCGAAAACTACAATCACATACCACAACCCACAGGGGAACTGAACTAGTAAAAAACACATAACATACTAGCGACAAACGTCAATAACGATAGGAAATCAGGAAATGCCGAGCTTGGCACCGGTACTAACAAAAGCTAGCGGTAGGGTTTGAACCGGTTTATGGGTACCCAAACATCCCCCTTTTCACTTTTGAGACAGGACAGTTCCGATTTTTAGCGGTGTGAGATTTCCTTGTCTTGTACCCCCCGGTACAAGACAGAAATTACCAAGCAACGTATTCAGACGTCATTGACGTCGCTTAGGAACGTCGGATGTCAAGTACGGCTTGGTGGTAAATTAATCGAAGTTCGTGATTACAAAAGTGAGAAAATAAATCAAACACCGTTGAAAATGCAAGATTTAGAAATCTCAGACACCCTCGGGTAAGATTTCAATGGTTCTCTGACTCGGCAAGCCTCGTCACAGAAATATTGAAATCTTACCCTAGGATGTCTGAGATTTCTTGATCTTGCCTTTTCACCGGTGTTAGATTCATATATTCTTTATCCCGTTTCCCTATAATATAATACACATCCGACAAGTAGGCTACGTACAGCTCAGTAAAATTATTGCAGTTGGAGTTAACATATGTGTTATGGTCTCATGTTCATTTACTCCATATCCTTTCGTAAAATATTTATGACCAATAACTTGAAAAAACTAGAGGATGACGTTCCCCGACGAAAGTTTGAATCAAATTGGGATTTTTAGTATAAAGATATTGGTGTCTGTAAGACACATATGATGTCCCCGCTAAACACATGTTACTCTAGGAGTTGCAAAGATAAACTATGTTCCCTCTATTACTAAATCACTAAAACAATTAAGAGTTTAACAATATTTAAAAAAAAATAACCGAAATCAAAAATATATGACACATGCACATCTTCAATACAGGTACAAATGAACGGAATAATAAAAGCTTCCTATCATCAAAACTATAGGCGGAGGTGTGTGGATAAACTGTAGCTATGTATCCTCTATAACGAAATCCCCTAAAAAATTACTAAGTTCAGCAATTTATAATTTTGACAAAAATTAACCGAAATCAAAATCCTTACCACATGCACATTTTCAATATAGGTACACATGATCTGCAAAATAGAAACTTCCTAGCGACAAAACTGTAGGGGGAGTTGCGTGGACAAACTATGTACCCTCTATGAAAAATGACAAAACATTATTAAGTTCAACAATGTATATTTTTGGCAAAAATAAACCAAAATCAAAATTCTTATCACATGCGCATCTTCAATGTATGTACAAATGATTTGCAAAAGAAACTTTCTAGCATAAAACTGTAGGAGGAGTTGCGTGGACAAACCATGTACCACCCTCGGACGCACGGACAGACAGACTTACGAACGGAAGATGGACGTACGGACAGGGGTAAAACAATATGCCCCGAGGGTATAAAAATATATGCTAAAACGTAATTCAGAAAGATGAGTCAAAGTCTGAAATTATTCAGATTCTCATCTAAGGGTTATTTTGTGTTTTTCTGTATCAACGACACATCGTTTACATCCTATTTTGTATCCATTAAACGCATATAATACAGACCTACCTGTTGTGGGAGGCGTTGACAAGGTACCCTTTTAAACAGTTGCCTGAGTCTTGTTGAGAGTTTTATGTGTCATTGGAATTGTTTGAGCAGCTTGTATAGAAAGAAGAACAAATATCTAATTTTTCATAATGAACAGTATTGACAAATTTTTTTTTATTATTCATTGCCTATGTTCGGACTTAAGTAAAATTTGTTCATTTATTTTCTTTTAGATAGTGTAATAGAATTCATTACAGTCGTGCTAAGTACATCTTAATCACATTCAAAATGCAAACTTTGTTAAGAAGAAGTTTAAGTGATAACTAACCTGAGTTCACTTAAATATTTTTCCTTAATGTTTCATGCATTCCAAATTTTGATAGTAAAATAATTCATGTAAGATGTACTTTATTGTAGTTTTAACATGGGTTTGTATTTTATTTGTGATTATTTTAGCCCATGTAGTAGCGAGAGCTTATGTACCACAAATTTTATGCTCACAAAGGTAAAACTGCATTAAAAGTTGCTTTCGTTTCTAATGATGAAAAATGGGATTTTTTTTCGTTTCTGTGGCGAACTCATATTGTATCTATTTGCGACCTTGCACTTGTTCTAGGAATATTTGTATTTAGACTGACGGTACAGTAGTCACTTTTTTAATATTTGGAAATACTTTTTAGATAGACCAGCATAAATTTTACCATTTATAAAAACGTTAACTGAACATTTGCAATAAAAACTACGAACTATCATAAAAGTCACTTTTCACCTTACTCGTCAATCATATTTCAAAACATCAGATGATATTGCTATGTTACGATGGCATTTTAACAATTCTGTATCGTTAAAGTAAAATGAAAATGCAATTACTTAATAATGCATTTTTGGGGATTTTTTTTAATGAAAAACATTAATATATTTTAAATAAAATGAGGAAGAAAGCATTTCACAATATTCTGCTGATATATATAGACCTTTGCCAAAAATACTCAACATTGAACAACAAAAACATGGATTTCTATGTACCTTAAAACTCAGTATGAAATATCTTTTTAAATACTAGCTAGAACAACTTGAAATTTTTGCATATTGTTTCTTTTATCACAACGTCAAAATGCTTTAAAAAATGAAACTTTTTTGGAATTCTGAATTTCATTTTCTCAAAAAAACAACCTTTTCACCCCAAAATGCAAAAAAATGTTGAAAAGGGTGAATTTTGAACCCTGTGAGAATTGGTACAAAATTTTTGTAACTTTAACAAACAACATCCAAACAAGCTCATTCTGAGGAAAGCAATTCTTTGACTTGTGTTATTTTTACAAAAATTCACTTGCTTGTTCTAGACATTTAAAATTTTAAAAATACATAAAAAGGCTGATATGGCTTAAACATTCAGGGAGTTAAATAATATTTAAAAAGTGGTTCGTTTCATATGTTGCCCAGTATATATTGCTGGATTTTACATCATGGTTTCATATAAGAATACTTACTTCATTTATGTCACGTTCTGATTCTTGTGTTGTTATAGAGAAACGGTCTCATAAAGCACTTTTTCAATAATCTTCAGATTTGAATTGAAATTATATGCTGAAAGGGGAAGACTGATATTTAATAGGAAAAAGAAGGGAAACGGGGAATGTGTCAAAGATACAACGACCTAAAGGGGAGTAATAACAACTCAAAGCCGCCATATGAAATATAATGAAACCTCACACCCAACGGCATGTCGGAGTTGGCCCCTAAATAAAGAGTAATCAAGTTCAGCGAAATAAACATAGTATTCTATATGTCATGTCCCTTATATAATGACATGGCTATATAAAATACATAAAATCTGCTCAAAATTGCTTTAACTTATTTTTGTCTTTTATTTCCGTAGAAAATTACTGAATGTTAATTTACCTTTATCACAATTCGTTCCAGTAAATCCAATAGAACATATACAAACATAAGTCAAGATCAGGTCTAAGCAAACTCCGTTATGACATGGATTTCTTGAGCATCCTGTCAATATGTTTATTCAGAAAAAACAATAATAAAAATATTTTATGAGAAAATATTAGAAATAGTATATAGCTAAGCATGTGTTTTAGATATATCTGCAGATACAGTTACTGATCTTGTCATCATGAATGGTCATTGCAGTAATGGGAATGCGTTTAATTGGATGACAAATAAATCTCAAAACCATTTATGTCTGCTATTCTCTGCGTGAATCTCAACGCAATTTGTGGCTTTTTGTTTTTGTTGTGGAAAACATACATTAAAGCGCTGATTAACATCCATAAATGAATTATTTTACAAAACATAATTTGATTTTTTTGCCAATTTTTAACAAATTGTTAACTATTCAATTTTTTGTGTCAAGAAGAAAATAAAAGACTACGTGTATAATGTCTCATTATAAGCCGTTATAATATTTGACAATACAGTATCGATGAACGATTACCGCAACGGTACAAATGCATAATAACGGTTCATCCCAATATTATGTATGGAAATCGGAAAAAGAGTTGATAAAAGGTAACTGAGTGCCCTGTGTTTGTCTATTTGTTGTGATTGTCCACCAGCGGGGGAAACTGGTGCTTTTGTCGGGCAACGGATAACAGTGATTGTAAGAACACTTTGCCAGTTTACTTAATGTTTGTTGACAATCCCGCATCTATGTCCGGAATAAACATGGATGTAGCATTGCTCGACATCTAGCAATGAATTCCGCTCAAACCGGTGCTAGGGGCCGTCTTGAACTTACTATGAGGTATGGGCAAAGCTTATTGTTGAAGGCCTCATGGTGACTTCAAGATGAAGAACAACAATAAAAGCGTTGTTCCATTGCTTTTTACCATGTATTTATAGAGATTTTGTCTCATGTGCATTTACTCCATATCCCTTCATTGCTTAAGTAATAATAAGCAATGAAGAGATATGGAGAAAAAGCAAATAGACAAATTCTCCATAAATACGTGGGAAAAACAAGCAATGGAACAACGCCTTTATTATTGTTCTTCATCTTGAAGTCACTTTAAGGATTTCAACAATGTGCTATGTTCGTACCTCATAGTAAGTTCAAGACGGATCTTCAGAATTCGATACCTTACGTTGGACTATAAAACAGTATAAACAAACAATAGTATTTTGTAAGAAGAGCTGTTACTATTTACCTGATGTCAAAGTCTGCAAGAGGCCTGCACTTGAACTTGTTGTTAAAGCTGATTTTGCTGCATAAACACAAAAATAGAATCATATTAATTGTAATCAGTCTTATTTTATGTTTATCATATTTTGGTTCTTACAAGTGTCACTAACAGCAGAAATAAGATACCCGTTGTGAAAAACAAATTTGCAAAAATCTTTGTATGACAAGTGTCATGACATGTAATGATATCATCAGGCACTTAATATTTTTTAGAGAGCATTTATGTTCGTGTTTGCAACATTGTTTATCAAAATTAAATTCTAATGGGTGCAACTTTGCACTTTTCATGATGATCGTTTCCTTTTCCAAACAGAACTTATTAAAAAAAACATACAAGACAGTGATAAACTTATTTTAAATTTTCTCTTTTAACAGCAGGGGAACAAATAAAGGGATATGGAGTAAATGCACATGACACAAAATCCCTATGAATATACGGTAAGATTAAGCGAATGGAACATTGGTGTTCTTCTTGAAGTCACAACAAGGCCTTCAACAAACACTCCTACCTCATAGAAATTTCAAGACGGTCCCAAGCATCGGTTTGAGCGTAATTCACTGGCTTAATTGTTGAACAACGCCACATCCATGTAACTTTTTGACATTGATGCGAGGTTGCCAACAAGCAAAACATTGGCAATATTCTTACTATTGACAATCCCCAATTTTAAAACATAATAAAGCACATAGCAATTCTTAATATTTCCCTTTTTGGATCTAAGTACCATAGAATTTAAGACAAAAATATTTGATACATCATGTAAAAGAGTTGATTTTAATTTCCCTTTTCCTCTAACGCTATCCAACGGGGTGTATATATCTCAGTTTGGTATGTTTCGCACGCTTTTGTTCTACTCTTGACGATTTAAATGAATGTAACCTTACTATCACAACTTTTACAACAATGTTACGATGTGAATATTTGAGATCTAAATAAGGCGTGACTCGCAAACAGCTTAGAGCCAATTTCATGTCTAGCTTTTACAGAAATGTTGTTAAAAGTGCAAGATACTTATGAAAAATATGGTACATAACTTATATATTTTACGTAATTGTGGATATTAAGAGGAGTTTCTACATTAATCCGTTATATTTGCATTCGGATCAAATGACCTTAAGATTTTACTGACATACATACTGACTCTGTAACAAACCATTCGAAGGTTTTGAGTTTAATTTTTTTTCCGTAGCGTGACACTTTTTTACCATCAAAGTAGATTCCTCGAGTTAGCCGACAATTTAGCTGGGAGCATCGTTTGACCCGCCTTCAAAATTAGATTTTCTCCAATTCTTTTCTTTTTCAAGACAGTGTTGCTACCCATAAACCGGTTTAACCCTACCGCTGGCTTTTGCCAGTGCCGGTACGAAGTCCGGCTATCCCGAGTTCCTATCGTTGTTTATAACTGTCTCTGGTTTCATTATTGTTTTTTCTATTGCACTTCGCTTGTAACTCTTGCATGTAATTGTAGTTCCCGGTCAATGTAGGTGTTTACTGTTTTCCTGTTTTTGTAATTTTGTGGTTGTAATTTTCGGAAATTGTAGGTGTTTACTATTATCTTTTCTTTATAAAAAGTAACAAATACAAGCACATTTGCAGAAAGTTAAATTTTCAGTTTTATGGGTTAACTAACATACAGTATCAAGGGATTTTATATGTTCTGTTTTTGCATGTGACTTTAGATAAATATAAGATACTCTGTATCTTCTTTATTGTTTAACTGGGGAACATACATGATTACCATATGCCATTGCACAGTGTCATCTCAGGGTCCGTTGTAGGTATGAGAGGTTTTGGATTTTTCTCTTTTTATTTACTTTCAGTAGCATATAAGCGTAATACGGTGTGTCTCATTTATAGATATATACGGTCGGTTACTTCAACTGCATCTTCTTCTATTTCTGTGCCTTGTATCTGACTAACGTCATTGTTTTCGGTGTTTAACGTCATTGTTTTCTATGTCCTCGTTTTGGCCATATCTATGGATTTCAATTTTTGTAAATTCCACTCCGTTGTTCTTCCGGTATTTCACTGCCGTTGTTTCAATATCAACCCTATTGAAAGTAAAACATTTAACAGTAGTTTTAGTAATATATTTTATGTTATTACTCTATTTACCTGTAGCAGATGGATTTGTCAGAAGCTGGAAAGGAGCTGTTGTTGCTTTTTGTGTGGTTGTTTTGGCTTCTGTACAAAAACAACAATCATTAGAATAAAGTAAACTTTTTTAGTAAACAAAGAAGTTAAACGATTCTTTAGAAAAGGGCCTAAATATCGCCCACCTTCGAAAATAAACTGGCAAGCTTGTTTCGACATTATTAAAGACTCGGTAACCAACTATTGTATAAAATGGTGCAAACGAGAAAGTGCAGACAAACATGCTCTTAATATTTTTAAAGATAAAATCATTAGTAAAGTCACCAACAAAATTAATTTCTATAAAGAAAATTATTATGAGTCACCACCTAAGCTGTCTGTTAACAGAACTAAGTCCAAACTGAAAGAACTTGGTGAGAAATATGTGTTTGCACCTGTCGACAAAGCTTCAAACAACGTTGCCATCATCTGAAAAAAATACTATATCGATGTCCAAAAAAAACGAATTGGCAAAGTCTAGCACTTTTGAACGTACAAATTATGACGAGAAAACGCTCACCACACAACATTACAAGGATACAGAAACACTCAAAGTTCCACCTAAAGATAACACCCTACCTACTATGTACTGGATTCCTAAACTTCACAAAAATCCTACAAACATCGTTTCATTTCGGCTTCAAGTAATTGTTCTACCACAAATTTGTCCATCAATTTAACCAGTGCACTCACTTGTATAAAGGAGTTAGTCAAAAACTATTGTGAGAAAACATATCAAAACTCTGGTGTAAATTACTTTTGGAGTGTAAAAAATTCTATTGAAGTTTTAGATAAATTACAATCTATAGATAGACCAGTTTCATCTATTGACAGTTATGATTTTTCTACACTTTATACAACCCTTCCGCATAATTTGATTAAATCTAAATTGGGTGAACTTATTAAATGGTCTTTTAAATTTTCGGGTCTTCAGTTTATTTGCTGCAACAAAACGCAATGATTCTTACAACAATTATTGCTCCTGGACATGTGATGATATGATTAAGGCACTGAATCTCTTGCTAGACAACATTTATGTTCGTTTCGGCACCATTGTTTATCATCAGGTCATTGGAATCCCCATGGGTACTAATTGTGCACTTCTCATTGCAGACCTTTTTCTGTTCTGTAACGAACGGGAATTCATGAAAAAACTACAAAATGGAACTGTACCAAATAGTGATAAACTTATTTCTATTTTCAATGATAATAGCAGGTATATTGACGATATCCTTACTATTGACAATCCCCAGTTTTTGGCTTATGTTGACACCATTTACCCTTAACAACTGAAACTAAATAAGGCAAACAATGATTCTAAATACTGCCCTTTTCTGGATCTAAGTATCACCATTGACTCTGGTAAAATAAAAACTAAAGTTTATGATAAAAGGGATGATTTTGATTTTACAATTACTAATTTCCCCTTTCTTGACGGCGACGTTCCCCTAGCTCCATCCTACGGGGTGTATATATCCCAACTTGTACGATTCGCTCGCATTTGTTCCACCCTTGATGATTTTAATGAGCGTAACCTTACTCTCACATCCAAACTTTTTCAACAAGGTTACAGATTTCATAAATTATTAAATACTTTTAAGAATTTTACAGATGATATGAACATTTGATATCTAGATATGACGTGACTCGGAAACAGCTAATAACAAAGGGCATTTCTCATCCTCGATTTTATGGAAATGTTGTTAAAAATGTCAAAAACTGATTAATAATCCAGAAAAACTGGGACGTAACTTACATTCTTTACGTAATAGTGGATATCGACGAGATATTCTGAACAAATCCGTTAAATTGGCTTTGGATTCCAGTGACCTGAAGACTTTACATATATACTGGCCTCTCACTGATACTGCCGATGTCTGCTGAAATACATGAAGACTCTTTACCAAACCCTTCGGGAAGTTTTGAGTTTGATTTTTCTTCCGTAGTGCGACAATGTTTTACCAGCAGACTAGATCCCTTTAGCTAGCCGGCAGTTTAGCGGCGAGTACTCTTTGACCCTTCTTTCAAAATTACGTTTTTTTACGTTTTGTCTTATGCTTTTTCTGTTCCAAGATAGCGGTCATTGAGTTAGTAGTCTACCTGTATTGGGTTTTATTCGCGTTTTTTATGATACTATAGGGAAACGGGATAGAGAAAGGGGAGGTTTGGATACCCATAAACCGGTTTAACCCTACCACTGGCTTTTGCTGGTGCCGGTACCAAGTCCGGCTATCCCGAGTTCCTATCGTTATTTTTGTTTGTCTCTTGTTTTCATTATTGTTTTTCTGATGCAGTTTGCTTGTAAATTGTGGCATGTGATTGTAGTTCCTGGCCATTGTAGGTGTTACTGTTTTCCTGTTTTTGTAATTTTGGCTTTATAGAATATTTATGGATTTATACTTTGCCTTTTTCATACCGATATCGTTCATCCTGAGAGGTCAGCCGGGGCTGATATGGGTCGAAATGATAACCGGTCGATATTGAAAAGGTCAAGATTTAATCTGTTCATTACATACTTCCAGCTCTTAAACATACCTAGACTGATACATGTATACCCAGGCTTATATAATAGCCATATTAGCCTGGGAACGCTGATATATAGTAATTTTCCTTAAGCTTTAGTCGAAATGTAAAACATGTGTTTGTGCTAAGTATGTTATACTATTTTGTATAAGGTCATATGTTCAAAGGTATTCACAGTATAACAAAAATAACGTCGTAGTTTATGCACAGTCTTAAGAATCATTGTTGCTAAAGCTTTTGCTAAATTGGTTGGATCATAATAATAACATTTATATGTATTTCAATTATTTAATATATTGTCAAACCATTTACATTCCATATCAAGATGAAATTAAGAACAAACATGTTATTACAGGCCAAAGTTTTGACAACAAATACTAGGGAAACAAGTTTCATAAGGCGCAACGTTTAATTGTCAAAAAATATATTTTCTCTCTGTGATTTGTCCTATACATGATATAATTAATGGTACTAAAGTAAAATTTTCAGAATGTAAATATCATTTTTTACTATTTTAGTTTCAGTATTCTAGTTCTTGAACTTCGATTGCTATGACCAAAAAAACATAACAAAAAGAGACTTAAGGAAACATAGACAATGACTGAATATTTCAATCACAGGCAAAAATCCACCGAAAAAACAAAAATGAATGGCAAAGAGACAATGCAAACAACGAGAAAACTGCGTCGCCGTACTTGTTATTGGCACTATTTAAAACCAGCTCCATAGGCAACGATGTCATCTTGGTTATCACAAATCAAAAATTGTAATAAATGTGTAATAATTCCTATGATTGACATAAAAAAGAACCAATAGTTCAAAATTTGAAAATTTTATTATAAAATTGTATTGTAAGTAACTTGATCACAGGCACTTGTCTCATAAAAAATGCCAGTCCCTCCCTCTCTTTTTCCACAAGGTAAGCAACTATGGTTTTTACCAGTCTCATTTTAACTCGTTATTGACTGGTTATTTCTTATCCCTTCTATGTCCGGATTGTACTATTTGATTCCTGATATATTTTTCCCTACAGCTGTGTCAAAAACACTTACTTTTGGGTGCCCCTTCGCTTCCAATACACATTAATATTCATTGAAATTGGCATTGCCCCATTTTCAGTACATTTTCAATTACAAGCAAATTAACTGTGCGGTGAATAATATTTACCATAGAGAATATTGCTATAAAAATCTAAAGAGAATATGGCGGTTACATCTTCAAACATAGACAATTCAACCAAAGCAGGTTTATCTAATCAGCATGCCTTCCCCCTCTTCCCAGAGCACACAAATGCTTTTCCTCGTTACTGTTTTACAAAAAAGGTTTGTTTTATCGTTACAATATGGTATCGGTTAAGACCTTTACATGTACCCTCTGATCTACAGCATGTTACTTATAATTCCACAATTTCCTTGTTGTAAATCGGCTGTTGGAATCCGGGAAATGTCCAGAGTTGAAAATGTTTTAATTTTAGATCAACCAATGATTATTTTCCAGACGTTCAGCCTTGAAACTCCAATCTTTAACATCGAAATAAAGGTACTCAAATGTGTTCGGTTCTCTTGTCCTGTACAGACGTCAGACAACAGAGACTTCACAACAGGAGTCGGAAATTTTATCAATATATCATTTCAAGTGAGGGTTTGGATCCAACAAAACGAGTTTAACCCCACCGCAAATTTTGCGCCTGTCCCAAGTCAGGATTATGTTGGTCATTGGCTTGCCCTTGTTTTCTTATAAAATATTAGTTTCTTGTTATTCGGGTCATTGGATGTGGTTTGTTTCCATTGATTTATTCACTTTTACTTTTTGGGCCATTTAGGGCTTCCTATATGGTGTGAGGTTCCTCACTGTGTTGAAGACCGTACGGTGACCCCTAGATGCTTTGTTTTCGGTAGTCTTAACCTGGATATGGGATGTTGTCTCCTTGACATTTACCCCCTTTCCTTTCTTTTTCATATCTCCCTTTTTCAAGTAAATAAAACAACTGCCAAAGTTAAAACTGCCATATTTTCCACTCATACAATCCTAAAAAACATTCCCTTAGATACCTCCATGTTCCATCATTAGACGATCAGTTATTGATTTTCAAGCATTTTTTGCATCACCTTTAATGAAAACTGGCCCGGATCGGAACAAGGCCAATAAAAAGAAAATCGATTTTGGCTGATTTTTTCTGTATTGGCCGAGTTAATGTTATGATAGTGTAAGGGCATTTTCTTATTATTTATTATTATTAATTATTCAAGTCAATATCACACCAGTTAATCAATAAAAATTCATAAAGCATAACCAATAAATGTACTGTACATAGAAAATTAAGAAAAAACTAAACGAAACTAAGTTCTGTAAAACTAGGGTCTGTAAGTCTCGTCATGTGACACCGAGAAATCACGATAAAATTGCAATTTGAAAACGTTTCCCGCCACAATATGACGTTGCAGCATTATGACGTCCTAATTTTGTGCTTGAAACGTCATATGTTGTTGTTAAAAATGTAATTTCCGGGTACAAATTATGGGCCCGAAAGTTCCAAAAGTAAACGAGACTTACAGACCCTATTCTCTTTAAAACCTGTCTGCCACATCAAAGATTGCTTCAAGTCCGCAAGTAGCTAAAATTACATCTTTTTTAAGATGCATTAAGAGATTTTTTCTTCTGAAACTTCAAGACCAATAGAAATTATAAAAATCTCAATTAAGGGTTTAGATATGGCCCCATATCTTTAAATGTCTAATACAAACTCTTTTCATTCGAATGTAAATGGGTGTATAGAATCACAATAACGTAGGCAACGTCAACTTATTTCATGACCATGAAGAATTTTACTTTCAGATATTAAATGCAAAACAATCACCAAGAACCCATCAGTTATAATATTTGTGGACGACTGCCTTTTCTGGAACACTAGTCTAGCAGTATGCCAATCAAATATGTCTACTAATCCAACGAGAAATGCATGCTTTTATTAAACGATAACAATACAGTGTTGTCTTATTATTCTGTTTTTTCATGTATTTGTAAAGACCTTGTATCATGTACATTTGCTCTATATCCCTTCATTTCTTATCACATTTAAGAGAGAAGTAGACAGCGAGATATTGAAATGAAAATACATGTATAGTGTATTGTTGCAACTAGATTTATCCTTATGTTTCATATGGGATGAAATCCGAATACACCAAATGCTCGAGACCGAATTACACATCTTGGTATTTTGTTTCTTTATTCCACCTTTCTCTCAAAAGTAATCAGAACGTACATGAACGTCCAGATATTAGTTTGGAATTTTGAACCTTGTTCAATAACAGTGTAAGTTTTTTTTTGTGTTTTTTTTTTTTTTTTGTTTTTAACAGAACAAATAAATTTTATTGCACTAATGCTGTAACAATCATATTCAGATTACAGCTTATGTCTGGATATCCCTGCTAAATCCTTACTGGTATTATCAGGGAACTAATCCAGTATATATCTAATTACTGATATCAACATTTAGCCTAAATACCACATAAATATAATTAACTGTTACAACGTGAGAATAATACAAGAACGTCGTTATATAATGTTACATTGTTTTAAAATTTGGTTCTTAGATAGACCTTGATAACCTTCACACGTGAATGACACAGTTTTGGAATACACAAAAAACATGTGATATTTGTGTATAGACTAGAATCGTATAAAAAAAGAAGGTAAGAAATGAAATTTTAAATATATTTTGAAGAGTGGAGGTATTTATGTAATATTCTGACATACTCGAACAACAGTCACTGACTGTAGCATTTTATCAAGACATCCTGAATATTGAACCATGTAAAAAAGCATCATAGACAAGAAAGATAAAATGGCAGATTAAGAAATTTACATTATTGTAATAGCCAGGATATACAAATCTTTTTGGTAATGTAATTTTGAGTGATTGTCATTTATATCAGAGACATATAATTAACTGTGTCTATTTAAATGAGGTTATTTATTCTTCTAAGTAAGCTACTACAAACTTTATTTCTTTGTTCATGAATGAAATACCTATATTTAAATTCTTTTATAAACATATGATATACATTTATTTCATCGATTTTATAGTTCGATGCAAAATTGGATTTGTATAAAGTAAAAAGAATAATGGTAAATAAGTAATTAATATCATAATAAGCCTTTTCTTCTATTTTATATCCAGCAATCATATTTTCAAGTTTTGTTAAATGTTTATCTAAGTTAACTTTTTGAAACAGTCTATGTATTTGGTGCCAGAAATTTCAAAAGTATCTACAATCAATAAAGTAGTGTTTGTATGTCTCTGGGACTTTACAAACATTACATAAATTTGAAATTCTTATTTTCCATATGTAAAGATGTGTGTCTAAAGGTAAAATATAGTGGAGTATTTTCCATCTAAAAACTTTTAGGTCATTTTCTTCCAGAGAATTAAAAATAAAGTTTAAGGTATTTTTGGGAAAATTAATTTTGTGAATATTTAGTTCATTTACCCATTTATTAAATCCAATAGGTTTTTCTTTATCTTGTAGTACTATAAACTCGTAAAGTTTCTTATTATCACTATGGTGTATATCAAAGCAAGTTTGATTCTGTTTCAAGGTAAAGCTATTTTTACACTTAACTAAGGTTTTAGGGAATCATGGGATTGTAATAATTTCATCCATTGTTTTGGTAAACTTATTTTTAATTTGGTTATTTCTCCAATCCAGTTTTGTTTGTTGTGAAGTTTATTTAAAATCATATTTTCCGAAAGTTTCCCTGTATCATCCAAAATGTCGTTTACATAAATAATAGTGTCTTTCATCCAATTATTATAAAAAAGGCATTTGTTGTCAAATTTAATAAATCTATTCCCCCATATAATTTGTTGTCTTATTGTTCTAAAATTGTCTACCTTTTCTATTTTACCACCCCCATATTTAATCCATACATTTAGAATTTCTTTATAAAAGTTTGGAAGCAATTTACCTTTTTCACCTAATGATTTGATGCTGTCTAAATTCATCTTAAAAACAAGATAATTTGAACCCATCTGATTCAAGTAATAAGTTGGTATGATCTTCCAGTCTGCCAATTCACCATCAGTAAGGCGTTTTATCCATTTAATTTTCATAGTATCAATATATCTATCAATATCCAACATTTTTAGACCACCTTGATCTGTATTTTTATTTATAACTGACCTTTTTACTTTTTCTTGTTTCCCGTCCCATATGAAATCATAAATAATTTGTTTAAATTTGTTCAGTACTTCTTTATCAATATTAAGAATACACGCAACATATGTTATATTTGGAATTATCAATGATTTAAGTACAGTTATTCTTCCTATCATGGATAATTTTCTTTTCTTCCACTGTTTTATTGTCTTTTCTGATTTTAAAAGTAGTTTTTCTGAGTTTAGTTGAATACATTTATCTTTATTATGACCAAAGTATACACCAAGACATTTTACAACATCTGACCAAGCAATATTTTCAAATTTCTCTTTAGTTTCCTTTAGTTTTCCTAACCATAAACCTTCTGTTTTATTTCTATTTAAAATAAGTCCAGATAATGATCCAAATATTTCAATTAAATTGAGTGCATGAGTAATTTCAGTTTTAGATTTCAGAAATAAAGTTGTATCATCAGCTAGCTGTGATATCTTTAAAGAATGTGTATTTCCGTCCAGTCTTATTTCAATTCCTTTCAGATTATTGTCTGATCTTATCTTACATGCTAAAATTTCTACAGCCAATACAAATAAAATAGAGCTAAGAGGGCATCCTTGTCGAATACCTCTATATATATTCAGGGTACTAGAGATCCATCCGTTGCTGGGTATGCTAGCTTTAATATCAGTATAAAGGGTTTCAACCCACCTTAACATAGAGTTTCTAATACCAAATTTTTTAAGTGATTCAAACATAAAATTCCATTCAATAGAGTCAAAGGCTTTTGAGAAGTCCAAAAATGAAATTGCTCCATCTATATTAAATCTATCCGAATGATCAATAATGTCTTGAATCTGCCTAATGTTAAATCCAATATAACGATTCCTTATAAATCCATTTTGGTTGTTATGTACAATTTTTGGTAAAAGTGGTTTTAATCTTTGAGCTAATGTGTATGCAATTATCTTTGTGTCTATATTAAGTAATGTTATTGGTCTGTAATTGTCTAAGATAGTTGGGTCCCCTTTTTAAAAAATTAATGAAATAAGGCCAATTTTTTGAGAATCAGAAAGTTGTCCAATATCATAGCAATAATTAAAAGTTTTTACAGCTAAATATTTCAATTTATTCCAAAAAGTTCTATAGAACTCAACTGTTAGCCCATCCAACCCAGGGGATTTATTAAGTTTCATTTGAAAAACTGATTTTGTGCATTCTTCAATTGTTAAAAGCCCATCTAGAGATTCACTATCATTTTTATCGAGTACATTTGTCACTACAGAATCTTCAATATATGTTTTAATTGAATCTGCATTAGGGTTTGTACTAGCATATAATTTTTCATAATACATTCTTTGTAATTTTAATATTTCACACTGATCCGTTACTATTTCTCCATCTGAATTTTTTAGTTGTAAGATATATTTTCTTGTTTGTCGAGTTTTTTCCAACCCTAAAAAGTATTTGGTTCCCTTTTCCCCTCCTTCAATCCATTTTATTCTTGATCGAATTTGGGCGCCTTTAGCTTTAAAAGAATAAATATTTTTTATTTTAATTTCGAGTGCTTGAATTTCTTCATTTTTATTATCTTTCTGTTGAATTTCCTGTAGCTTCGTCTCTAGTTTCTCTAACTCATTTTTTCTTTCTTGTGCCCTATTTCTGCAGAATTGAATAGTTTTCTCTTTTATATCTAATTTCATTAAATCCCACAATTGTATTAAGTTTTGGCTTAATTTACTTTTTTGTTCGAAACTTATAATTACTTTATTAATTATTTCTTGATAGTCATAATCGTCTAATATACTATTATTAATTTTGAAATATCCCTTCCCTCTGTTTTGGTTATTTGAATTTATTTTTAATGAAATACCCTGGTGATCAGTACTAGAAATTAACGCTGGTCTTATATCTGCAGATTCTACTATTGTACGAAGCTCTGAACTAATCAGAAAATAGTCAATTCTACTTGCCTCTGTATTGTTACTTCTTTTCCATGTATACTGAATTTAAGTTAGGATGTAGAGTTCGCCATATATCTATTAATTTGTAGCTTTTTACTAAACATTTAAGACCATTTGTTGACTTTTTTTCAGCATTTCTTATATTTTTTGTCTTTCTATCCATAGTATTTAATGTTTCGTTCATGTCTCCGCCAATTATTAACAAACCAAGGCTATGTTTATCAATAATAGTTTTTACTTTTTTGAAATAATTATTCCTATTCTTTTTTACATTTGGGGCATATAAGTTGACTAATGAGAGAATGGTTTTATTAATTTCAACATTTACTAACATTGTGCGTCCCTCATCATCAGCAAAACTATCAATAATTTTTGAGTTCAAATCTTTTTTTATAAATATGGCTACCCCTCGGGATTGGGACGTAAAGTCACTACGGTGTAAGTTTTACATTATACTTTCATTATATTTGGATGAAGATGGATCTATTTAACGTAACTACACAACAGTTTATTGTAAATATCAGCTGTACACGTTGATTGCATAATTTGCTATTAATATCGATTTTAACGGAATGATCATCTCACACTGAAACGTACAACTGTTGATTATGATTATATTTACAAGTTTCATTACAGTATTACAAAGTTTTTATATGATATTTCCGTCTAGAAGAGGAAGACAAACAACCGTTATTCAGTTGCATAATTCACAAAAATATAGAATGCATGGCAAGCAATTAGCGACATTTAAATACATCCAGATATAATTATGGAACACATATTCCGTGTGTTACAGCAATTCAACTGTATTCTTCCGTGACTATACCGGAACTCTCTGTATAATATGACACAGACACACGTCATATTGTATTTATTTATGTAAATTATTGTGTTTTTAGATATGTTGACATTTTACTCCTAGTTATGGTAGCATAAATGGACTATAAATTCTAAGTATTTTGGACACATAACTTATGATTATTAATCATTGTATTTTCATGTTTTTACCATTTTGTTCATCGGCTAATTAAAGTATCACGCCACATTGTGTTTCTTTCTGTTCCCGAACAGTAAACATTGGGTTTTATTTTAATTGGGCCACGAACTTGGTTATGCTCGCCGAGTCCGGCTCAGTACATGAATTCATTATCAATAGTGTGTACTATACTGAATGTAAAAATACAAAAAAAACCTCATTTCCTTACCATGGGCTTTCACCTCCTGGAAGAGATAGGTTGCTTTTGGATTGGCATTTAACTGATATGATGCAGTGATACTGAATCGAATTGCATTTCCAGCATCATAATGAGCGTTTGTATTCCACTTTGGACCAAGGATAAAATGCTTCTTGTCGGCACTTGTTGTTATAATTTTAGCTACACTCAAGATCTGTGAATAAAAAAAGCATGGCTATTGTAAGTTGGTACTTGAAAGATACACCACCAATTTTTCAATTGATCTGTGGGAATTGGATGAAATTGATTACATGCCCTTTTCATCAACAAATAAAGTCTTATGCATTAATTCTAATGTTATTATTTCTTTTATATCCTACATTTTCACAATTAAATCATGTATGTCGAAAAGGCCACTTTGTATTCGCGGAACACAGTACGCCAAAATCCCATTTAGGACATTCATATGTTGTACTTGAAAACCTTTTTTAATCAAATCATATGGGAGATATGTCGTCATAAAATTCTGTTTCTAAGGATTCAAAATCATAAGGATCAAAAGTTAAAAGAACGATCATCTCACATGAACAGAAAAACAAAATTTAATTTACTGTTTATTATACAAGTTAGGTATTCATGGATTTTGCCAAGACATCGGGAAATATGCAATCGTCAACATACACTCTGTCATTTATTTGTGAGTTTAGGTTCTGCATTTGGTCATTTTGAAAACTTATGTTCCTTCAGTGCAAGTCAAACCAAAACATTTGGAAATCCATAACACGTAATATGTGTTATTCGCGCATACAGATTAATTACCAATAGGAACTAAATTTAAAAGCCTAAATTAGCTGTTGGTAGAGCTATACATGGGGAGATATATCTTACGAAAGGATATGGAGTAAATGAACATGAGACCATAACACATATGTTAACTCAAACTGCATTAATTTAAATGAGCTGTATGGTCATTTCGGAAATTTATTCCTCATCAGCAGCACTAGAACCCAAACAAAGGGAATCAATTATTTCAAAAAATATATAAAATGCATAAAACCAAACGAAATCCGAATAATCAGTAAAATCAAATATAGCTAAGGACAAAACTACGATGAAGGGAGTTAATCCTTCGGTTTTAGAATTTACATAAATTTAGATAATAGTAATTGAACAAAGTGTACACATGAGATATTATCTCATGAATATCCCTTAGTTATAATCAAAATTTTCTTAAATTTAGAATTATGAATCTCCTAATTAAATCGAATTTTGGGCTAGCGCCAAAGTTCTGCCTTTCGGTTAGTAAATACACTAAGGACTTTCCAACAGGAGATGAATTGGCTCAGTCTTAATAAATAGATACCGAAGTTACTGTGAATTTTAGCTTTTGCATATTGCCTTTTGGACAACTTATGTTATTTCAGTGCAGATCAATTCAAAACATTAGGAATTTAATAAAACAGAATGTGTGTTATAAATAACAAAATACCGAAGATACCGTCAATTTATTTTCTGCATATGCGCATTTCGACAACTTATGTCTCATCATAAATGACCAATAGAATGCAAATAGAAAAGTCAAAATCAGATAAGGAAAGAGCTCTACACGAGGGGGTAACTCCTTTGTAATAAGCAAAATTTTTCTAAAATATAGATATTATACATGTAAGTTTCCAATAAAATTGTTTTTGGGCTAGAATTGCAGTTATGGGCACTGAGTTGGTGAATATCCTCGGGGACTAACAGTCCGCAAGCACAGGTGTCGTTCCAATGGTAATAAATAACAAAATACAGCAGTTACTGTGAATAGATCTATCATTTTGGAAATTAGGGAACGTATTCATTTCTTAAAACCGATGATAGCTTTTACAGACATGTACTCTTTTTATAGTTAAATCATGCAGATTTCAAGAAACTTGAAAAGCTGATATGTTTGTATTGACAACATTGAATTTACATATACAGCATATCTTAACGCAATGTGATTATTTAATTTATGGTAAGTAAATGGCTTGAAGTACCATACAGATGAAAAATTGTGATTTTTTCTTCAATATTAATTAATACAATAACCTTACAAGCAAAGACGTTATGATACAAATACTATTTATATTCATATTCTAAGATTGTATTTATGTATGAAAAGGAAAGGAAATGGGGTAAATGTCAAGGAGACAACATCACATATCCAGGTTAAAACGACCCACAACAAAGCATCTAGGGGTAACCGCACGGTCTTCAACACCGCGGGAACCTCACACCATATAGCAAGCCCTAAATGGCCCTAAAAAGGTACAAAAGTGAATAAATCAATGGAAACAAACAACATCCATTAACCCAAATATCAAGAAACTAAAATTTTATAAGAAGACAAGGAAAGGCCAATGTGTTTTTTATTTCAAATTTTAAAGCTTATTCTTGAAAGCTTTTCACTTTGTATTGTTAAAGCATTTTAAGGTTAGGAAATGGCGACAGATTTTTATTTAGTATTGTTTTTATCGTTGGTTTAGTTATAAAAGAATCTGATTAATGGACTGTAATAGTTCTATAAGTAAGGGTCAAGACATATCATGTCATAACAGTCTCTTACCCCAATATTATATACTGGTTCACTGAAGTGTAAATGGATTATCCAATCAGATACATCTCTGTTTAGCGATACAGCTGTATGTCCGACAAAACCACCAGACCAGGAATTATCTTTTATAACATTATGGTAAGCATTACTATAACAGATTCCGAATGCTATCAGAGTACATATAATTACTTTTATTCTAAAAAAGAAGAAAATATATATTAATAAAAGAATGAAACCACTGTTTGAAAATGACCACACAATTTATGTTTAAAATAACAAAATATCCAACTACGGTAAATCTTGTTTTGCAGATTGCAATTTCGACAAATAAAAACTAGGAATTTTTCGGGGATGGAGATATAAAGTGAAATCCATTGGACGATCCACAAAACCAAGACCACACAGACCATACCGACAGCTAATCTCCCTTCAGTGTATGCGTGTAAAGTTGGAATGCAGTACTGTAACTAAGACAACCCTTCGATATATGAACAATTTAAACTGATTTAGCTTAAGTTACGAATTCAGTCTATCACGAGTGCACGCTGTATAATTTACGAATTAAATATGAAAAATAACAGTAAACACCGACATTTGCGAAAATTACAGTCCATAAAACTGTCATTAGTATGTTGCTGTAATGTTGTAACTTTTGTAACGTATAAGAGTATCATTGCGGACTTTTCTTCTATTTTTGTTTATAAATACTTGAGAAAACGTTAGGGAGCATATTTTGGTGTTGCAGAAGGATATTCGGACAATGTATATTAATAGCTAATTTTACCAACATAATACATGGATATAATAGATTACAGAAAAAAACCGAAGTTACTGTTTACATTGCATTTATAACGGTATATTGATGTTATCCTAATATTTTGTTGGATATTTGTTTGAACTTGTATGATAAGAAAAACATTCATTAAGGTAGTTACCACCGTTGATTTCTGACACTTGATCAGATATGCAGACTCCTCTGTCTTTTTCCATATCATAACATGTAAATATTTTGCGCATGAACACCCACTTTTCCTGTTATATTCTTTAAGAATGTACCTTTAAGGAATATTGGACAAATTTCAAGAAATTGACATTACTCCTTCATTAAACTTTTCGGGATATACAAATGTCTATACTAAGCCTATGAAAAACCTAGAAAGTAGACATTTCCCGCCAAATTTGTAATTGTTTGTATCTCAAAATCATGAACCTATTATGTTTTCTTGCTTAATGTCTACCGTTCATTAAGTTCTACTATTTCAGAACACGTTTAGGAAATTCTCATTACTTTCACTTAAAGATAGCAGCTTCCTTGAGGGGAAATTACAGTGCCGTTTAGTGTTTCGTGCAGCATAATATTATCCCTGTTAAATGTAAAAAAAAACATGATATTCACATTGATGCCATTAATTCACATCACCTTTATCCTGGTCATTATCGTGTTATTCTTTGATCCCATCAATATATTTTTGAGGATAATGATAATTGTGTGTTTAGCAATATGCTGAAACGAAGATAAAGTTCCAATATTTGGAACACTGCTGTACACGTGATAACGGGTGACCTAGAAAAGTTACGGGATATTTTTTCAAAAGGTCCAAAATTCCGTGAACCCTAGCACATCAACTGGAAGTATAACTTCAAAATTATGATGGATGCAGTTGCAGACTATGCCAGAATGTGGGCAAAAAAAAAGAAAAAGAAGATGTGGAGACATTGTCAGACTGGATCAGGTCGAATAAGTCATTGATCATGAATCGTATCCGGCGCTTGAAAACATCTATGAAAACTAGAACGCCCAACATATTTGATGATCCTCTTGTTGCTAAAACATTGACAAACCTCCAGGAAAAATACGTCATAGTACCTGCAGACAAAGCTTCTAACAATATTGTGTTTGTATGCAAGAAACACTATTTAGACTGTCTTGTTAAGGAGATGGGTATTGACACTTCATCTGGCAATCCTACTTATTCCCCAACTACATTATCAAGGGACGAGATAATCACAAATCACACTTCTGTGCTAGCATCATTCGGTATCAAAGTTGATGAGAATAACAGTTATCTCCCTTATATTTACTGGGTGCCTAAGCTTCACAAGAATCCCTACAAACAGAGATTTTCTACCCTTTATACAACTCTTCCCCATGATAAATTTAAAACAGTAATTTCCGATCTGATACATCAATGCTTCTGTACCAAAAACGGAGAACGCAGGTATTCCTATCTGGTAATAGGAAAAGATAAAACATATTTTGTAAAGAACCACACTGAGTCAAACAAGAAATACAGTGAAAATGACGTGATTGAGATGCTTGAATTTTTGATCAAAAACATTTTTGTTGAATGTAGAGGCCGTGTTTTTCAACAGACAACAGGGATTCCTATGGGAACAAATTGTGCGCCACTTTTAGCTGACCTTTTCTTTTTTTCGTATGAAGCAAAGTTTTTACAAGGGCGAATACAACAGAAACAAAAACAACTAGCCCAGACTTTTAATTTCAGCTTCAGCTTTCTCTTAATAACCCAAGATTTAAAGAAAATTTACATCGTATCTACCCCAATGAACTTGAAATTAAAGAGACAAGCGATACGCCCGATTCTGCTTCATACCTTGACCGTTTGTTATACATTGACGAACATGGACGTCTGAAATCTAGATTATATGACAAACGTGATGATTTTGACATTCCAGTTGTGAACTTTCCCTTTCTCTGCAGCAATATACCTGCATCAACAGCATATGGAGTATATATTTCACAATTAATCCGCTACTGTAGAGCGTGCAGTACATACAGTGACTTTGTGGAAAGAGCAAAAGCACTGTCACAAAAACTGCTGAGTCAGGGATATGTTCAGTCTTTGTTACTTTCTTCCTTTCAGAAATTTTATGGCGGTCACCATGACATCATAGATAGATATGAAATGTCAGTGTCACAAATAAAAACTGACATTTTCAGCTAGATTCGCGTCTTCCCGGATTTGACATTACCGGTTCTGACTTTACCCTGGATTGACCACCTGACAGTGTGACGGGTGCTCTGAACAGAGCAGGACATGCTTACCCTTCCGGAGCACCTGATGTCACTCTTGTTTATTGAGAGTCCACACTGTTAGTGCTTTAGTTTTTGTGTTGTTCGTGTGTTTTGTGGGCATGTGGTGTCTTTGGTCTTCCGTCTTTTGGTGTTCTTGCTCTTGCCTTGTCTCTGGACATTGATTCGTGTTATCTTGTGCTTTGTTCCTTCGGTATTCTTCTGCCGTTGTTTTGTAATTTATCGAAAGTTTCCTTTCTCAATTGTATTATTTACCTGAAGAATGCCTCCATTATTATCGGATAGTCATTTGACCTTTTGAGTGCAATATGTCTTATCATAAAGTTACAGTATCGGCCAAACTAAACATCTATCACAGTTTATTATATATTTAAAATCACTATTTCGGAATTTAAAAAAAAATTGTCAAGCCATACCAAGCAGAATGAATAAATAAGCAAATAAGGAAAACAACAAACTAAACGAACAAAATGGTTTAGAGCAATTGTCAAAAACATTGTCAGTTGTCAATATAAAAATAAATACATCACAAGTTCAAAATAATACATGTAAATGCATAGTAAAAATCAAATCTTTGATTTAAGTTGATAAGGTTTGTCCGAAAAATGACATAATATATCAGAAATGAAGCTTTTTCGTGTAATATGACGCAATTTTGATTATTAGGATATCATTTAAAAACGTTTTAAAAAAATCAAAATACAACAATACTCAGTGGTCGGAATTTCCGAAATATAGTACTTTTACGAACTGGATGAAGACGTCCTTTTAACATCTAAACAAAGAAAACAACTATTACAACACAACACTGGAAAAAAAACACACCATTATTGGTGATCGGTACCGATACAAAAGAAGACTTTTCAAAACTACCCGATATCAATATACTCTGAATATGGAATACATCAGAAATCACAAATCTCAAAATATGAAGGCAACACAATCAGGGCAACATGAATAATAAAGGCAAAGAAGCTGGGCTATACACAAAAGTCACAGAAATATGACTTGTACTTCATAATTGTATCACAAAATTTATGATAATAGAATGTACATCTCAGTCTACATTTCAAAGCAGTGTTCCTTGTTCACAAGAAGTTTCAAACTTGAAGCAAAAAGATTGATTCTAGGCATTCATTGATTTTCAACTTTAAGCACCAAAAAACACTGTAGTTTCATGCAAAAACTTCGTGATGTATGTATGTTACAAATGTATATACAGAATCTATCCTTTGATAGTTCTACTGTCAAAAGGGTTAAACTTTTTTCAAATTCGAGCGTCTGAAACTGATGGCATTTTCTTTTTATTTAGTTTCTACCTCACGAATAAATACTTTGACATCAACAGTACTGAAATTTACATCATATGGAATTCAAAAGCAACAAAGCGAATATTTATGGATCAATAAACAAGTATTGTTTGAGAAAACACTTGCTAAATTGATTAAAGCTATTTTAATATAAGGTCTACTTTTCAATTTCCAAGAAATCGCGGCATCAAGTTATGTACATATTGGCTTATCGTTTTGATCTCGCGTTTAGCACAAATATCATTACAATTATTTAAGTATAAAAAAAATAATAATGATACATAATAAGGACTAGGTCATCTGCATTTTTAATAAAGCCAAGAATTTAGCGGAGTCATCTATAATCTTTTTCACAATTAAATGTGTTACGATTTAGACTTCATACTTACAACATATTGGCTAATATTTAGCAATAAATCTTGTTCTTTTAAAACACAAAAAATTCAATTAATGTATGACTGTTATGATAAGTGTCATTTCGTGTTGTGCGCCACTTTTAGCAGATTTTTTTTTCTTTATTCGTATGAAGCCAGTTTTATACAAGGGCTAGTTCAGATAAAAAGACAATAAGCTAGCCTAGCCAATTTGTTTCAGCTTTCGTTATATAGATCATGTTATTTCATTAACCAAATCTCAAGTTAAAGATAACCTTCAGCGTTAGAGTTTCTGATCGACAATATATTTGTCCAGTTTGGAGGACTTGTTTTCAATCTTATGAGGCTGAATTCATCGAAGGTCTTCTTTAAAATAAACATAAAAAACTGGCACAATCCTTCAATTTTAGCTTCCGTTATATAGATGATATTTTGTCACTAAACAACCCCTCGCTTTGGTGATTTTCTGCATCTGATCTATCCAAGAGAGCTCGAAATTAAAGATGCTACAGACACGTCCACATCGGCTTCATTCCTTGACCATCTTGAAACTGACAACAGAGGTAGACTTCAAACTAAGCTGTACGACAAACGTGATAACTGCTCTATTCCAATAGTCTACTTCCCTTTTCTTTGAAGCAACATCCCAACAGAGGCATCTCCTAGTCCAATTGCTTTTCAAGAGCCTGTGTTCTATACGATGAGTTCCTTGATAGAGCCCTGTTGCTCACAAATAGGCTACTTAAACAATGGTATGTGACCCAAAACTTTAAGTCATCCCTCCAGAAGTTTTACGACATCACCATCTTGTGGACCGCTATGGGATATGGGTTATCTGTTTCCCAGATAACAACAGATCTTTCCCTTTAAAGCTTAATTGTTAATTCCTCTACCAGATTTGACTATACTACCGAATTTGACATGTTCAACACGGTGGGTGTCTTATAAGAAGCAGGAGATGCTTACTCTACCGGTACACCTGATCTCACCAATGTTTTTTATTGTCCTTGTTGTTCCTCTTTGTGTATGTGTCCTCATTTTTCTTCTCTGTGCCGTACTCATGTAGTGTCTCTGTTCCTTTGCTGTTTCCGATGTTGCCATTATCCTTGGATTATTCGTTTTGGATTGACGGTTCGATTCCCACTTACTTCATTTCATATACCCAAATGAACTCGAAATTAAAAAGACCACTGATATATCATCATCATACCTGGACCTATACCTCTACATTGACAACTTTGGACTACAAAATTTTACGAGAAACGTCATGATTTCAACTTTCCAATAGTGAAATTACCGTTTTTAACATCTTCGACATATTGCGTCTACATTTCACAACTCATTCGCTATTACAATGACTGTAGTTTGTACAGCTATTTTGTTAACAGAGCGAACATACTGTCTCAAAGATCTTATACCTCAAGGGTACGTTCAGTCACTTTTGTAATTGTCACAACAGAAGTTTTACGGTCCTCACCATGATTTGACAGGCTGTTACCATGTTCATGTTTCCCTGGTGAGAATAGATATTTTTAGATAGATCCAGAGTTTATTACCGGACTGACAAACACCAACTCTGACAAAACCTGACTTTTCAATGGCAGTGTGACGGGTGCTGCGCTTGGATCAGAACATGCTACCCTTCCAGAAAACCTGATGCTACTCTGTGTTTTCAGTGGGAGTTCACACTGTCACTGTTTTAGTTTTTTTGTGTTGTGTGAAATATCTCATTGTCACATTTCAGTTTTGTCTTCTCGTTTGATGTTTGTGATATCGATTTGTTCCTGTGGTCAAAATACTTTTAGGTTCACAGAAGCTTTCAAATTTTCACTTAGTTACTGTTTGAGGGTTAGAGAACTAACCCATACGATGGATTTTAATTGGTTCTGCCATATCTTAGCTGGTCGTTGACTGGTGCCATGCGTGGAGAAGATCATTCTGAACCTTCCGGAGCACCAGATGATACCTTAATTTTTGTAGGGTTCACGCTGTCAGTGCTTAAGTTTTGTGGCGTTCTTGTTCTTTTTTTGTATTTGTTTGTCTTTGTCATGCTATCTCAATTCGTGTTGGATATCAATTGCCGTATTTTTTTATTTTGGAAATCCACCTTTCCCCATGTGTGCTGCGGTATCCGTTTTCCAATGTATCGTGAATATGGATATGATTAAGATAGGATCCAATTTCGCACTTGAATTTTTTTATTATTTTCCTAGAATTTTGGACCACCCAATCGTCGTCGTTGCTTGTAGTCCTTGTCCTGAAAATGCATTTTTATAATATTTTCATAATAATAAAGATTTGTGCCTTGAAATAAAAAAACCTAGATCGGAAATAACAAATATGGATATTGCATATTTGCATTTCTTAAATTGTCCTCTACCCTACGTTATAATGCATTGGATAACCGTGAATAAGATTCCTTCGTAGTTATGATGCTTCTCTTATGTCATGGTATAGCAAAAAAAAAACAGGTTTGGGTTTAGGTTTGGAATTTGTTATGTGAGAGCATCTAATGCAACTGTGTAGTACTTAATGTAATCATTATTGTCAGCGAAAATTTTATCTTTGTTTTCGGCAAGAGACATGAAGTGAATGAATATGCACTCTTTGTATGGAAATTTCTAACGAAGATTGCTTTGAGAGAGTTTTTGAGTTTTTATTTTCAAATATAATACTTTTTCGACTGGAATAATTATTGTGTTTCGTAGTTTATATTTATACTGAGAAGTGTTATAATCAAATACTCAGTTGAAATATGATTTAAATCTGATAAATTGACTCAGCAGGCTGATATGACATTGTTATCAACTGTTTTCGGTAATTATCACATGCTTTTCCGTCACTACTCACAAACCACTCAACAAAGCACATGGGACTGCCATTTAAAATAGAATATAATGAAATACTATTATTGTAATAATGCTTTCAAGATTACCATACTGAGATTGGTCGTGACTTGTTCATTAAATTTCAGAATGAATCTGACTTCTTCATTAGGTTTTAGATTAAGAAAAGTGGAGACTCTTGTAGTAATTTTCAGAACAATAGCCTAAACTCTGCAACGATGCAATGTTCTTTAAACCTTAGTATTGCTCCAAACAGATGTATTTGTTGAGTTAGATACAAATATATGTTATTTGGCTTTCTATTCAGAAAGCATGATAAAAAGGACATTTGATACAGATATTGGTCCTTTGTGATAAAAAAAAAATCAGTTTTGTCATTTTAATTAAGAAAGAAATGATATGGAGTAATGCATATGAGACAAAGTCTCTACAAATACATGGTGAAAACAAGATATGGAACAACGCTTTTCAATGATGTTCTTCATATTGAATCCACCATAATATCTACAGCAATGAACATTGCTGATACCTCATATTAAGTTCAAGAAACCCCCAAGAACCGGTTTGTGTGGAATTCATTGCTAATATGGTTGAACAATGCCACATCCATATTTTATTTATCCCATGAATGCGAGATCGTCAACAAACAAAAAATTTACTGGCAAAGTGCTCTAACAATCATCGTTGTTATCAATGTCCTCATTTAGGGACAGACATAAAATACAGACAAACACATGGCGCTCATCGAGTCAATTGTAAGAAAACTTGGCATTATAAGTCTGTTTTAATTCAGGGATAAAATAGTATATTTTGACTTTAATGTCACGGCAATTCACAGCAACACAAATTGAGACAGTATGACAATGACAAAACAAACAAACAAACAAAAATGAACAAGAACGCCACAAAACTAAAGCACTAGTAGTATGAACCCTATAAAAACTGCGGTATCATGAGGTGCTCCGGAAGGGTAAGCATGATCTGCTTCACGCGTGGCACCCGTCACACTGCCAGTGAAAAGTCCGGTTTTGTCACAATAGGTGTTAGTTAGTCCGGTAACAAACTCTGGATTTACCCAAAGATATATATATAAATCAGGATATCTCAATTTCTCCTAGGCGAAATTGGAATTCCAATTTCTACTGGATTTAATCCAGTACAAACTGGAATTCTAATTTGTCCTGGTATAAACTGGAATTCTAATTTGTCCTGGTATAAACTGGAATTTTATTTTGTACTGAATTAAATCCAGTACAAATTGGAATTCTAATTTGTCCAAGTGGAAATTAGAATTCCAATTTGTACTATTTATAGCTAGGAGGATTCTGGATCCTACTGGATTCCAATTTGTACTGTAATATAATTGATACCCAAGCAGTCGAGAACTCATTTTGATTCTAAAAGTCTTTATAATATTTATTTCCAAAAATAAGATCAGTGGACTGTTTTATCAAATAAAAACCTATAGACACAATTCAAAACCATTTTTCTGCTATTATAACATCTATTTTAGCCACGGTAGCTCTCATTGGACCTGATCTACCTATGACCACTGACATGCACCGCTCAAGCAGCCTTTCATAAATGTATTTACTTTAAGCATAAATTCAATGTTTTCCAAGTTCCCTTTAAAGGTAAAAGATGTTTTATGCAAACAATGCTTGTGTTCTCTGTTTCTTTACATATAATGATGGGTTTCTGATTAACAGGTGAACAAAATGTTAGAAGTAATTTTTGTTTCTTTCCTAGTTATTATGAGTTTAGTCTGATGGAATTAGAAACTGGCCTTTATTCTTTCCTGTTTTATGAAGACGTCAGTATATGTTACCTGATTTAATTTGTCAGATATTTGACTGATTGTTGTGAAAGTGTTCCATTTGGATCTTTAATGCTTTCTCATATTTTACTACTTTACTATCTTTCTGTTTAATTAATTACCTGTTTCGCAGTTTTTCCCTTCAAATCCTTTAGGACATATACATATGTATATTGCGACCATATCCAAACACACAGCATCATTATAGCAAGGATGGCTTGAACAAACTGCCAATTAAGAAATAAACATCTACTGTTTTGCGTATTATGTAGCGCTGCTTTGATTTGTTTTGAATTGGTCCACATTTCGGTTTTGATATTTGTGTACATGTCTATAAATTGTACGTAATTTGTTTTTATTTTCCAAATTTAAAATCTTTGAATGATCGGAATAAAAATTTGCATTGTAAAATCAAATTTCAGGGAACTAACCAAGTAAACACTTTAATCAATTTCTTAGATTTCAGACCGACCCGAGTTTTAAACTTTATAGTGCATTGAGGTAGATTGACACTTATACACGGCCCATTCGATTAGTGTATATTGGGAAACACAAGTCGGATGCGGAATAGACTGGATTGTCAAGCCGCAATTTTCCTTTATTGGTCTTTTTATTGTGATGCCATACTATTTTGACGTACACTCTCCATCGAATCAGCCCCCTTTTCCTGTAAATATTGTCTATTTCGTAAAGTATATGAAATATAACTATTAATCAAACGGTGACAAATATTTTTTCAACTCAATATATAGCTGAAAATATCAAAAGATAAAAAAGAATGTGATATGTATTTCATATAAAAGTCAAACAATAAGAATGTTCCGGCGGTTCCCTTTATATTCTTTGTAAATATTGCTGAAAAATATTGAATTTGACCTGATTTTCAAAGCCCGATAACAGGGAAGATGATTGGTGACAAATCCTTTTTATTTTATTTTTTTTAACAAACAGGCTAAGACTTACAAGATATCTGAAAATGAAAATAATCTATCTGATATTTTTATCAGGTTCGATTTACCTGAAGTCTGCATTCAGGTTTTTTTTTGCAATAAAGCTCTACAGATTAGTCTTTGTCCAACTAAGCTGATTTTCGCGTTACTTTCAGGCCCTTCAGGGTTGTTTCTTTTGCTTTTGTTGTCCTATTTACAGTTACAGATGCTAAAAGTGTTGGTCTTCCATGTGTTTGATTTGTATCTTGCTTACCTACAGCCCTTGAAGAGAGATAAGTCGTCAAAATTGCTATCTGCAGAACTAAAATCAGCCGACATTATAACGTGAATTTGTTGTTTCGTTATTCTTTGCTGTTTTTGTTTTTAAGTTTACTTTGTCTTCACTTTTTGAAATTGTTTGTTTCCATGCACACTTATTTTTTTAGTGTATAAAAATGCTGCTGAAGAATGCAGTTGCCGAGGTTGCAATACTTTTCATTTAAATTCATTTCAATGATTTAATACAAAAGTTACTGTAAATTAAGTATATGAGTAAATGTATGCGTGGAAAGTGTCACCTAGTATGTAATTTTCTGTGTATTACGTTAAACTTGTGTACTTTCATGTGTCTTTTCACATTGAATTGGATTTATTGGAAAAAGAGATACTCTGAAAACAAAATTAATAAATTAAATTCGGAAAATAAAAAAAATCAGTTTTTAGTCAATGCTATTTCTAATTTCATGTATGTGAAAATCATATATGTATTTTAAAATAACAATGTTTAATTGTGTCCGATTGGTGTCAATGGCTTTATTGACATTCATTTTGTTTGCTATTTCTAACAGTGGGTTGATTTATGAGATGATAGTTTTATTTACATTTACGCCTCAAGAAACCAACCTTTGCTTCATATCTCCTATTATCTTGTGAATTACAGCTTTCTCTACCTACCCGTTGCTGGAGTCGTTACCGAAGTTCTCGACAAAACTGTTGCCTTTGTCGTTGGTAGTGTTGTAATCCTTCTGGTAAGTAATGCTTAAAATGCAAGCATAAGAAACAAAATACAGGTTATCATGATTATTTATTACTAATGACATTATTTTAACTATCGGGATTTGTATTATTTAGGATTTTAATTTTCGAATAAAACCATTATCAGTGTAATGTAACACTTAATTTCGATCCTACATTCAAATATTCCACAGTAAAATACTATTTTTTGTTCTTTATCAACCCAATTTGCTTATTTGATTACTTTGAACACGACATTTGAATGTTTTGTACATGTAAATATTAGCTTACAATCTTAAAAACACCGAAAATGAAACCCACCTTTGCACCAAATTTTGTCTGTAGCATTTAATTTGAATATCTGAACCTTGCCAGGACCATTGTCATTGTGTTAACACCGTTGTAACTTGGTTTCAAAAAGGACAGGGTGTTGATTATGATTAGATGTTCCGATCTTGATCTACGTTTTCTTGTGTTCTAAATCAGACTTCCGCAGCTCCAGCATGTAATTTGATTTTTGTTTTCCAAATGTGATGATCTGATTCGCACTGAACAGGCAAATGTTGTCGAACTTGTTGTTGTCGAAGTTGTCAGGAAAGATTATTGATTTTGTCTTAAGTAAAGAGGCATCAAAACATATTGAAGACTAAATGTTTACCATCTGATAAATACAAACCAAATCAAACAACAGAGTTACTGTAGTAACTCAAGGTTTAATATCAACGGTATGCATTCGGATACATAGTGAATGGACATTAATTTTGTTTCTCGGAATCAATCAACTGGGCGTCAGTCGTATCCATGATCCAACCTGTAATAATAATATATATATATATATATATATATATATATATATAACGACGCTAAATTACTGCGTAGAAGAAGTGAATTAAGTAGTGGAGGATATACTTTTTAACCGGGTTTTCTATCGGAAAAATCCGGTTATTAAAATGGTGAAAATGGCGGGCGGTGGCGGGTGGGCGGCTGCCAAATGGGTACATCTTTTGTCCGGAGCAAATTCCCTACAGTATTTGAGATAGGAAGTTTTTATCTTGCAGATCAGTTATACATATATCAAAGGTGTGCATGGTACTTTGATTTTGATTTTCGATAATTTATGTCAAAAATATCAGTTGTTGAACTTAGTCATTTTTACGTCAATTTTTTTAAAAAATAGGGTACCCCCTTTGTCCGGGCAAATATCCTACAGTATTTGAGATAAGAAGTTTTTGTTTTGCAGATTAATTGTACATATATCAAAGATGTGCATGGTACTTTGATTTTGATTTTGGATAATTTATGTAAAAAATATCAGTTGTTGAACTTAGTCATTTTTACTTTAAAGAAGCGGGGGTATTCATTTGTGACCCAGCGGACCACAGTACTTCTAGTTTAGTCTATAATGCTTAATTGAAAATCCTTGATATAAAAAAATCTCAATAATAAAACCTAAATATTACGTGCTACTTGTTCTTACGTACATTAACTTTATTTTTTCTGAACCACTTACTGTAAGTTTGGGTTTATCTATAGGCTCTGTGAATTCAAAATAAATTCTCCAGTCTAATATGTATGTGGGTACTGATACAGCTATGTGTGCTCTGAAATGATTGACACCTTTACCAAACTTTTCCACGCCATAAAGTTGAGCCCATGTACTCGAAGAGAGTAGAAAACATAAAAGAACATTTATCCTGAAATAAAAAGAGTTGAAATTTATTGCATATACATTTCAGATTCTGTTGTCAATTCAGTTGAGGGATGCTTTTAATCAAGTGAGAATATCGTAAATTATGTCTGTATAAGAAAATATTTGGTACATCTTTTATATCAGTTGACCATCTTTGCATTCTACACAGATTTATATGCATAACGGTTAATACCTCATTCACTTGTACAGTCAATGTCACAGCAATGTACCTCTTTATGTTTTGTAACAATTCACGGGCACATGTGTAAGTAATTTTAGATAAACTTTTATATAGTTGAAATGTAGCGAGCGTTCTCATTCGTTCCTCCCACTGGACAATTGATTTTATGTAATAAATAGAAAATACAAAAATTAATATATCTAAATACTTAAGTTACTTTGGATCTAGTTTCTGCATATGCGCATTTCGACAACTTACGTCTCTTCAGTGTAAATAAAATCTAAAGGTTTGGAAGTCCATCAACTCAAAGATATTTAAAAACCGATACAGAACGAATAACCAACAAGGTGAATGCAGTATACCCCCTCTCTATATAGTGGGGGTATAATATGATCTAAATGTAGAGCCAATATAAGCAAGGACAGAGCTTCGTATGAGGAAGATCCTCCTTTGTTTTCAACAAAGTTTACAAAAATATAGATATTTGGTACATCTTTAACATGTTTTTGAAATTATGGATTTCCCTTGTTTGGGTTCTAGTGCTGCTGATGAGGAATAAATTTCCGAAATGGCCATACAGCTCATTAAAATTATTGCAGTTGGAGTTAACATATGTGTTATGGTCTCATGTTCATTTACTCCATATCCCTTCGTAAAATATTTAATTCAGGAGTTTGTCTTTTATTGCAGTGTGGA
>MJUU01064971.1:143454-172322 GCA_002080025.1 Modiolus philippinarum
ATTGATGTATTAAATCTGCAATTACTGTTTTCAGTTTATTGTGTGGCAGGGTTGTATAAAGTGTAGAAAAGTCAAAAGTTTGAATGCTATGGCAATGGGTAAGACTGGTTGAAGAAAGCTGTTCAAGGAGATCTTTTGAATTTTTAAGAATCCACATGAACGGTGAGAAAACCCCACACCCAACGGCAGGTCGGAGTCGGCCCCTGAACAAAGAGCAATCAAGTCCAGCGAAATAAACATCATCCTAGACTCCTATAGACTAAAGTAAACTAACTAGAAAAAAGACAAGACACACAAAGGCTTAATTAATACCTGACTTAGGTCAGGCGCAAACCTGCTGCGGCGGGGTTAAACTAGTTTTATTGGATCCAAACCTTCCCCCTACAGCCAATGTGATAAATCAAAAAACAATCGTAACAACAGTAAAATTCAGTTGGCAACAGGACTGAGTCAATTGTGAAAAATGAAACTGAAAGAACTAAATATACGGACAAAAACATGAAATCACAAGAGACTACGAACAGTTAACTGACATGCCAGCTCCAGACCCATCACCAACTGACAAAGTAAGTTCTGTACCCTCAGTATACAGCTTCCACCAAGATCCCTTCCTGTGAGGAGTTTAGCACAATGATTTCATGTATATACCGGAATACATAACCCGTGTCCATGCAATACAGATTTTAGAAATTTAGAATGTGTTTAGTTAAATTGCAAAGAGAAGGCCATACGTAATGACTTGACGACAATACCGTAATTATAACCCTTATGAATTAGACGATTTAAAGGTTTTATAAGTTTGTTAGGCGAGTTTAAATATTTTTTACCCTTATGTAAAACATTACCGTAAAATAAGGGATGTGAAATACCAGCCTTGATTAGATGTTTACAGGTTGCATTGTATTTATGAACTAAGTCTTTATACCGATGATAAAATTTAGTAAAGGTTTTAAATAGTTTGTGATAACGAAAACCCTGATGTAATAGTTTTTCAGTTATGAAAAGATTCCGTTCATTAAAATCGCAAACGTTATTACATACTCCAGCAAATCGAACAAGTTGAGATATGTAAACACCATATGGTGGCGCTAATGGAACATCGCCATCCAGAAATGGATAATTAAATATGGGAAAAGAAAAATCATCCCTTTTATCATAAATTTTAGTATCTAATTTACCAACGGACAATGATGATTATCAGAATTGGCTTTATTCAAAGTAAGTTCTTTAGGGTAGATGTTGTAACATGTTTTTCTGTCACTAATTGGAAGCTTTATCACATGTTTGTCCATGTGTTTTCGGTAAAACAATAGACATTGCACACGGAACTGTCATATCAAATTACTTTTAATTATGTCGCCCCAGACGTAGTCGGGGCGACATATTGTTATTGTATTGTTTCTTCTTTTTATTCTTTGTTATTATTATTAAGTCGCCCAAACGAAATTTGGCGACTTATTGTTTTTGCTCCGTTTCTTATTATTAAGTCTCCCAAATGAAGTTTGGGAGACTTGTTGTTTTTGTTGCGTTTCCAAAATGGCCGCCATTTCCAAGATGGCCGCCAAAATACGTCAAAATTTCAACGTTGTCGGATTTCAACGAAAATTGATTTCTAGGTAGATTTTGACACTGCGAACAGGATGGAATCATCGAATTGGATGCAAGGGGCAACATCAGCTATTGCTTGCAATTGCAAATCTAGTTATTATTATTAAGTCTCCTAAACGAAGTTTGGGAGACTTATTGTTTTTGTTGCGTTTCTTATTATTATTATTATTATTCCATCTTTCTTTATTCTCGTCCTAATGAACTTGTCCGCAGCAGATCTCAGAAACCATTGAACCCAGAAGTTTCAAACTTGGTAGCATATTAGCCCTATGTATCTAGATTTGTAATCATCAAAAATTTTTAAAAGGGGGGTCCATTAAGGGTACTTTTGGAGGTATTAAAAAGGTGTGGGGTAGTCCTATAGTAACCCTATGGGAATATGAAATTTTGAATGGTTTTCATCATATTTTTCGCTGTTTCTCAAAAACCAGAAACACTAACACCATGAAACTTCATGGGAAAGTTGAGGATCATGTAAGGAAGGGTTCCACAGCATTGGAAATTTCAAAATAAGTACCGTTGCCATGGAAACCATACCAAAAAATAAAAATTATGGGAAAATAGTAGTTTCTGTTGATAAAAGTATTTTAATTACAGCAATATGTATTACTTAGATTATAAGGGGAACCCCTGCCCAATTTTTTTTTGGGAAAGGGTCTGAAATTGGCTGCAATGGACAAAAGAGCACTTGGTTGCCATGGAAACAAAACCAGAAACATATTTTTGCTTGAAAAAATTGAGTTTTCTGATAGAAAATAAGGAATTTTGAGAAATATATATTACATAGCTTATAAGGGGAACCCCTGCCCAAATTTTTTTTAGAAAGGGTCTGAAATTGGTTGCAATGGACAAAAGAGCACTCGGTTGCCATGGAAAGAAAACCAGAAGCAGATTTTTGGTTGAAAAATTGAGTTTTCTGATAAAAAATAAGGAATTTTGAGAAATATATATTACATAGCTTATAAGGGGAACCTCTGCTCAAATTATTTTTTGGAAAGGGTCTGAAATTGGTTGCAATGGACAAAAGAGCACTGGGTTGCCATGGAAATAAAACTAGAAACATATTTTTTTGGAAAATCAGGTTTTCTGATAAAAAAGGAGGAATTTTGAGATGTGTACTACAAAGGTTATTAGGGGAATCCCTGCCCAAATTTTTTTCTTGAAGGAGTCTCGTAATGCCTTGTAGTTCGATATGGGAGTTCGTTTGGGAGACTTTTGTGTTTCGCTTGCGAACACAGTTATCACTTGTTATTCTTCCATCTTTCTTTCTTCTCGTCCGGATGAACTTGTCCAAAGCAGATCTTGGAGACCATTAAATCTAGAGCTTTCAAACTTTGTAGAATATTAGATCCATTTATATAGATGTGCAATCATCAAAAATTTTTTCAAAGAGGGTCCATTAAGGGTATATTTGGGGGTGCAAAAAGGGGTGGTGTTTACTATAGAAACCTATGGGAAAATGAAATTTTGACTACATTTTCACCATTTTTTCACTGTATCTTAAAAGTTATTAACTGGAACTTCCTGAAACTTCTCAGTAAAGATGAGTGTCATATAAGAAAGAACTCCCCAGGATTTGAAATTTCAAAATTAGTACCGTTGCCATGGAAACCATACCAAAAAAAATGAAATTTTGAGAAAACGTATTTATTATTGATAACTGTATTTTCATTTCAGCTATATTTATTATTTAGGTTATAAGGGGAACCCCTGCCCAAATTTTTTTTGAAACAGTGTATAAAATTGCTTGAAATGGATAATGGAGAATTTGGTTGCCATGGAAACCAAACCAGAAAGCAATAATTTAGGGAAAACATGTTTTCTGCTGTGTCATTGTGTGTTATGTTTTGAAATCGACTATATGTATAAAGTAAATTATAAGGGGAACCCCTGCTCAAATTTTTTTTGAAAGGGGGTTTCATGATGCCAGGAAATCCGATATGGGAGTTCGTTTGGGAGACTTTTGTGTTTCGCTTGCGAACACAGTTATCACTTGCTATTATCATTCTTCCTCTTTTTCTTTCGCCGTGAAGTTGTCCCACCAAATTCTCAAAGACTGTTGGTCCAATCTTAACCAAACTTTACAGGAAGATGGAACCCCATCCCAAGAGAAGCAGTGAGGTCTTGGAATTTTCAAAATGGCCACCGTTGCCATGGAAACTGAAAAAAGGCGGGAAAATTCAAAGTGCTCCAAATTGTATGAAATTTTATAGGAAGGTTAGTTAGGAAGTGTAGAGCATATTTTGAGGTCGAAAATTTTCAAAATGGCGCCGTTGCCATGGAAACTGGAAAAAGGCGGGAAAATGGAAAGTGCTTCAAACTGCATGAAAATTTATAGAAACGCTTTGTAAGAAGTGTAGAACATATTTTTAGGTTGAAAATTTTCAAATTGACAGCCGTTGCTATGGAAACTGAAAAAAGGCGGGAAATTCAAAGTTAATCAAAATGCATAAAATTTTACAGAATTGTTGTATGGAAAGAGTGGAACTTATTTTGGGAATAAAAAATTGCAAGAATGCTTATCAATGGGGGGTTTGGGCGACTTTTGTGTTTCGCTTGCGAACACAGTTATTACTTGTTATTATTATTGTTCTTCCACACATTTTTGTCCGGACTATTTTGGGAAGACGGTTCGAGGTAGGCAAATGAAACTTGGCAGGTAGTTAGATCATCGTAAGGAGAAGTGCAGGCTACGAAAAAAAAATTTCAAAATGGCCGCCATTTCCAAGATGGCTGCCAAAATACGTCAAAATTTCAACGTTGTCGGATTTCAACGAAAATTGATTTCTAGGTAGATTTTGACGCTGCGAACAAGATGGAATCATCGAATTGGCTGCCAGGGGCGACATCAGCTATTGCTTGCAATTGTAAATCTAGTATAAGATTGATATTTCAATAAATCTGACTTGACCAAGATGACCATTTAAGTGTGCAGAAACTCTTTAGCTGAAAGATTTTATAGTTATAGTATTTGAGGACAACATCATCAATGGGTCATATAACAAGCTTGACGGCACTCGGGCAGTTTTTACTACCTTGGACTGTGTAATGCCGCGTAATGATTTATATTAGTCACTACAAAACGCTGAAAGTCGGGCACTTTTTGTACTGAATTCTAATGAAAAGTTCTCGACCATCTCAAGTATTAAAAAATACAATGTAACTTAAATAGTCTCGACAAAAGTCTGATTCACTCTCAAATTTACTGCATAGCTCAACCTGATTCGACTAGTCTCTATTTTTACTGGAAGTCCCGATCTTCTGCACATGCACTAAAAGAGTTTCGATATGTTTCGACTAGTTCGATTAGTTCGACTTCTCTTTACTGAAAAGTTTCAAATTGCATAACTGTGGATTTCAACAAACATTTTAGATACATGTATGAGAAGGTTACGAAAATTCAGATGAGCTATCGTTAACACCGTATTTTCCTGCTATCTTTCATTTCTAAATGTGTGTTTTGTTTTAACACACGGATCACATGCAATGCATTGAATTAGCATAGAAAATAATTAAACTCTAATTCAAAACTGCTTTTCGTCGTTTTGATATTTCCTTAGATCATGATATTAACAAAACAATTTCGATAAACGTGAAAATATCTCTGTTGTTATTTTCTTCTTCTATAAATATAATGTAAAAGTTTTAAGTAACTTGTATTGACAACTGCAAGATATTGTAACCATACCTATAGAACAGGTAGACCCTGTATATCCGACATTGCACACGCAAACATATCCATTTATGTTGCCATAACAGGTACCATGTCCACTGCAAGGCTCAGGTGTACAATCTGTAGAGAGAATGTAATACTGTATAAGTGGTTATTTTCGCAGGTACTTAATTTTCAATTTATTCCTGGTTACCCTAAAGTCACGAAGATTTCATCTCGGGAAATATAATAAGACTCTATAAAGCAAATGATAAGAAATTGCAAATATATTCATCTGTGAAAAAAATAAATCCATTTTGAAAAAATCTCAAAATTAACGACCATCGAATATAGCCGTTTATCCATTGACTTGTGCAACTTTACTACAACTTTGTTTTCTTGAATAAAAGGTATACAACGGCAGTAGAATACCGAAGGAACAAAGGGGTGAAATTCACAAAAATCGAAGTCCAAAGACAGGGCAAAAACGAGAACACAGAAAACAATGACGTTAGACACAAAAACAATGACGCCAGACAGACACAAAGCACAGAACCAGAAACCACAACATTCAGAACAAAGGCACTCACAGTGTGAACTCCAGTGAAACTGAGAGTGACATCAGGTGCTCCGGAAGGGTAAGCATGTCCTGCTCTGTTAACAGCACCCGTCACACTGTGAGTGATTAAATCCGGGAAAATGTCAAAGTCGGTAGTCAAATCCGGGATGACGTGAATCTAGCTGAAAATGCCCACTTTCATTTGGGATACTGACACGTCATCTCTTTCAATAATAATAGGTGTCATAAACAACGATAAAAGAAAGCGAGAAGGATGTAGTAGTTATAAAAGTCAAATCCAGAAACAAAAAAAAAACGAGTTGCTGTAAAACTTTAAACATTCAAGCATTAGGTACTTACAGCGTGAAATCTCATAAGAACACGAGAGACAAAATGACATAATCATTAAACAAATGAAATTTTAACACTGTAATTTGTTACTTAACAATTTCGTCAACTTAGCATTAAATAGGTGTCATGCTTGGCCAAGTGTTTAAGTTGAAGTTATTTTAACGGCATAATTTATGTTGAAAAAATTCCAGTTGGTAAACAATAAAGTGTACACATAAATTAAATAACTATATTCTTGCAAAACGATTTCATCTGGCTTCCTTCACCTGAAAAAAGTGGCAACAACAAATACTTTTGATTATGGTTGACACCCTTTCCATTAATGCAAGTCAAATTCCTGTGATTTTAATCATGGTTGTTTGTATTTAATCAATCAGAAATGCATACCTATATACAATCAGGGTAAAGCCAAACATTCTGAGATAAACATGATAAACATAGTTCTTAGTTTACCATATGGACAGCAGGCTATTTAGTATGAATGCAAGTACCTTAACTGCGCTTAGAGTAAATCTTGAGATGAAAATGACATAAACTTTTGTCTCTTCAAAATAAGAATCAAATATTAAAGGCCAAAAGAATTCCAACGTTATTAGTAGAGACATTTATCAATCACCCAATAAATTCAGATCAATTCAAGTTAAACCAAAACATAGAGTTAATTTCACACAAATTGACTAATTTAAAAAATAAAGGAAAGGGTCAAAAGATAATAATAAAGTCTGTCAGGATAGTGCTTTGCATATGAGGAATCTCTACTTTTATACTTTTTAATATTTTACTAAAGGATATGGAGTAAATGAACATGAGACAATAACACATATGTCAACTCCAACTGCATTAATTTTAATGAGCTGTATGGCCATTTCGGAAATTTATTCCTCATCAGCAGCACTAGAACCCAAACAAAGGAAATCCATAATTTCAAAAAAGATATAAAATGCATAAAACCAAACGAAATCCGAATAATCAGTAATATCAAATATAGCTAAGGACAAAACTACGATGGAGGGAGTTTATCCCTGGGTTTTAAAATTTACATCAATTTAGATAATAGTAATTGAACAAAATGTACACATGAGATATTATCATGTACATGAGATATTATATCTAAAATAACTTTTTTTTTCTATGTCTTAGTAATAAATAAATAGGACATGATTTGCTCATGAAACAGTTTGACTTGTAATTTACTGTTAATGTTTACTTACGATTTATAACTGCAAAATATAAAAACAATTATAACAAACAACATAGTAATTGAACAAAATGTACACATGAGATATTATCTCATGTACATGAGACATTATATCTTAAATAACTTTTTTTTCTATGTCTTAGTAATAAATAAATAGGACATGATTGGCTCATGAAACAGTTTGACTTGTAATTTACTGTTAATGTTTACTTACGATTTATAACTGCAAAATATAAAAACAATTATAACAAACAACATTCCAACATACAAGAAATGGTTTATATATATATCGTCTAATAAAAACAATATTTCTACAAAGAATTAAGGAAAACCTCTACCGGTATATCATTATAAAACAGTGTTGAGTGAATTGTGACTGATATACACATTAGGTTAGATCTGACATCACTCATCTAAACTAACTATTTTTATAGCTTGTCCTTTTAACCAGTTTCTTACATGCATGCAAAGCAGACGAAACAAAGGGGGTCGAAACAACCCGTCTCGTCATGGGGTTCATTAGAACATTTCATTGTACTTCTCGGATGTGTATGTGTTCTAATAGAATATTCTACATTTACTTGAATATCGGTATGCCACGCACACTTTTATTCTGTGTGGGCATTATTTTTAAACAAAATTACAGAATCAATAGATAGCTAGAGTTGCTTGCAACAATTTTTTCTATCACAGTAGATGGTAAATGAAAGAATATGGAGTAAATGCACTTGAGACAAAGTCTCTACAAAAACATGGTAAAAGCAAGCAAAGAAGAACGATTTTTTTGTTGTTTTTTTCTCTTGAAGTCATAATCAAGCCTTCAATATTGAGCTTTGCTCACACCTCATAGTAAGTTCCAGACAGCCCCTGGGAGCAGTCTGGGCGGAATCCTTTGCCAACTGTCCAGCAACGCCACATCCATGTGGATTACATTACTCTAAAGGACAAAAGATTTAAACCAAATCACAAACAAAACGACTTAGTTTTCCAAATTTTTTACCTTTAGATATTTTTTCTGAGCTTGTCAAGCTATAATTTTGTTTTTCGTAACGAATTAGGTCCTCTCATGGGGAATTTGAATACAAAAATTCTTTTTAGACATTATATTAGTTCCTGTATTCTAAGGGTAAAGATCTTGGAAATATTCTAGTAAAATATTGCAAAGTTGACAGATCAACCTTTTTTATAATTTTCTTTCTCTTCCTTAGCTTTCCCAATCTCGTTGCATACAGAGTTTATGCTTTGTGAGTAAAGCTAAACCGAAATCTATAAATCTGCGTAACTAAAGCACGTGCGATTATGGTGTAATTGTCATGTTGTTAAGAAGTAATAATATATTATCACGATCATATACAATGCGCATATGCAGAAACTAAATCCACAGTAACTTCGGTATTACTTATTTATACCTCAAACAACTGGTACAAAATGGCCACAATTCATTATTATTAAAAGCAAAGATAATTCGCGCCCTAACAACTCCTTTTACATAAAGTGGCTTGTTTTAACACAAACTTGACCTTTTTTCAGAAAAATAATTCATANACGTGCGATTATGGTGTAATTGTCATGTTGTTAAGAAGTAATAATATATTATCACGATCATATACAATGCGCATATGCAGAAACTAAATCCACAGTAACTTCGGTATTACTTATTTGTTACCACTGGGTCGATGCCTCTGCTGGTGGACTGTTAGTCCCCTAGGGTATTCACCACCCAAGTAGTCGGTACTTCGGTCCTGATCCGAAAGCCGATTCTATTGGAACCTTGGAATATCTAAATCTGTGTTTATTTTGTTAGAACTAAGGAGTATCTCCCTCATGCAAAGCCTTGTCCTTAGCTGATTTTGGTTTTACATTGAGATCATAATGGTTATTTGTTCTCTGTCAGTTTTTAAACATCTTTGCGTGTATGGTCTTCCAAACGTTTATCTGCACTGAAGAGACAAAGGTTGTCAAAATGCGCATATGCAAAAATTAAATTCACAGTAACTTCGGTATTACTTATTTATACATCAAACAACTGGTACAAAATGGCCACAATTCATTATTATTAAAAGCAAAGATAATTCGCGCCCTAACAACTCCTTTTACATAAAGTGGCTTGTTTTAGCACAAACTTGACCTTTTTTCAGAAAAATAATTCATAGTGCCAACCTTTTCTGTTTGAATTGATTGAATTACATCTACGATTATCACCAAAAATATCAATAGTGTGTGTCGATGAATTTTTTAATATTTTCCAGGCATGGGAAATTGTACTTAAAATTCTGAACTTAAATCAGCTTTAACGTTTGTGTTTACGAAATATATAAGTCTTATTGTGTTCTCATGCTGCCGTTACTGTTACTGTATCATTTACCGAAACTGTCAATCATCAAATTTGTAATAATTTAAAGAATGTAAGGTTTACATACGTTAAAGGTCATATGTAAAATGCATCTGGAGTATTCACATCATATATTTAATTATCGAATCGTTTGGTATTCAGCATTGGCTTCATGTCTCGTTTTTGAATATAAATTACTCGGGGTAAATTATACGTCATTCTGAAATACCTGTTGTTGGAGTCGTTGGTAAAGTAGTCGTTGGAAGTGTTGTGGTCCTCGTTGTTGGTGATGTTTCCACTGCATGTATTAGAAAGAAAAATATATTTAGAAATAGTTTATTAACAGCTGAGAAAAAAACAGAAGAATTAGAAAACATACGCCCTTTTATTTTGTATTTAGTAGCCCGTACTTCGGTTGACCCAAAAACCTATTTTATTGAAACTTGCAATATCTTAATTGTACCAAACTTTGTTTAAAACTAAGGAGTATTTCCCTCATGCATAGCTCTCGCCTTAGCTGAATTTTGGCTTTTCTATTCAGATCCGTTTGAATATTTGTATAACACGTTTTTCGGTTAATGGACTTCCAAATGTTTTGATATGATCTGCACTGATGAGACATCAGTTGTCGAATTGTGCATATGCAGAAAATAAATTAACAGTAACTTTGGTATTTTGTTATTTATCTCCGTATTATTAATATTCCAAAAAGATCGATATTACAGATCCTTTTACCAATTGAAAGGATTTTACGCAAGGGATATAAATATATTTATTTGAAATATGGGAACCTTGCCACTTATAATGTAACTTGCCACTTACAATGTCAATTTGAATGAAATAGCAAGCCAGACCAACGTAAAAAATTCTCTTTTTACAAACAACACCAAGGTTAAGCAAATGTCAATCCATGACAGACTATAAGACAACTCCGCACGGAAATAATATAAAGAATTATAAAAGTCGGCCTCATTCCTTGACCTTCATCTTGAAATTGACAGCCATGTAAGACAACATAGTAGGCTGTATATCTTTTCTTTATGCATGTATGACAAACGCCATGATTTTTTTTCAAGAGACAACTTCCTTTTTGTTGTAAGCAACATTCAATCAGCGAAAGTTCAAGCATTTGCAGATTACACCTCAAATACCCGAGGGCCTACGGTAGTCGCATTGACTTCCGTGGTAAAGCTTGATTGCTAACAAATACTTTAAAAGGGTAGAATATCAATTTATTGAACTCATCCCTGCAGACGTTTCACGACATTATGGATCGCTGTTGAATATATGTTTCCCTAATGAGAGCATATCTTTCCCTTTAACAACTTTATTTTCTGTTTACTTTATTTTTCTTTATTGGACAGAGGTTCGAATTATTCTTTGTGGGACAAAGGCTCGATTCTCACTTACTACAACAGTTTATGTTTTGTTCAGTTTCGTGAAAATTCTGAACAGCAGAAAAATGAACCCTATTCCGTCTCTTTGATAGTATTCTTAAACTATATTCTTCACGACGATGATAATTCATTTCAAACAAAGATTCATAAATGGGGAAATTTCTATGTCATTTTTTGATGCATATTCAACTATAGTGTTTACCGTTTAAAACATGTTGCTGATTTTAGTTATTTTGATTATACAAATAAATAACTCATACGTTTTAAACAGGTAGAGCCTGTATATCCAACATTGCATACACAGATGTAACCATCTTTGTTGCCATAGCAAATGTCATGTCCATTGCAGGGATCAGGTGAGCAATCTGCAAAAATCATTAACTTTCCTACTACATTCCTGTAATAAAATCTAATATGTTCCTTTGCCTAAAATTTGAACTCGTAGTTTTCCTTTTGTGAACCGATTTAGAATTAATTATTTATAAGTTTTAATCGTTTATTTTACGCATATAGTTTTGAACTTTCAGTAATGACACTTAAGTGTCATTTCGAGATTTATACAGTCTTGTTTATTAGACATAGTTATTATTCAAGTCTTCCAAACATTCCGTCTCATACATCATTAAAGAAGTTCTTTAATAGATATTAGTCCCTTGTGGGAAAATTTGAAGTTTCAGTCCAAACTCTGATACCAGATTTTTTTACTTAGTACTGGGATGATCATTTCTTCTAACTGTCTACGACCTCTATTGAGTTGCTACCGGACACTAACGCAATGAAAGGGGAGGTTTGTCATGCCATAAAAACGGTTTCACCCGCCTTTTCCTTTGAAACGCCTGTACCAAGTCGGGGCCATTGCGGTCGACAATTTTTCCCGTGGTTTCCACATGATTGTCTTTTTGTCTTATGGACTTCGCTCTTGGCAACTCTGTTCGGAAATTTTGTTTTTACCCCTATTTGGATATTAATTATAAATGACACTGTATTATGAAGCTTTGTTGTGAACTAGATATAATATATAACTATGGAAGTAATACATGATATGTCAACATTTAAAACTACAGTGCAGCACAATTCTTTTGTTACCGATCTTTACCAAGATTGAAAAATATATGAAAAATAAAACACCTATAAACATAAAGTCTCTAGCATTCTTACCAGTTAATTAAGTGTATTTCTTAATTCCAGATAGTTTTATTTTCATAGTTTAAACTTTGGCGTTTACCAAGAACTTTTAAATGTTAGAATTTTTTTTTTTCGAGATTTGAGAAATAATCATAATAAATGGGTAAACAATGTGAGAGATTATTTGTCTAATTTCTACTCAATTAATTTGAAGTTAAGTGAATTCCCTAGGCTCCATTCTCAAAATATACCACCATGTTTTTGCTACCATCGTTGTTATGTGTATCATTGTGCCATTCATTAAAAGTGATTTTGAGAGAAATATCTTAAATAAATATGTCATATTACCCATACAAGGAGAAATTTTAGTAGTAAAACTTCGAAAACTATTTTCCCAAATTACGATTCATGTTTTTATTTCATCAACATCCGATCGCAGTACTCTAGAAATTGACACGAGACATTTACATCATGAACCAAACAGCTACTGAGAACAAATCTTCTTAACGTTTGTTATCGCTTTGTTAACACATTGCTCAAAATGTATTTAAATTTCCAAGATATAAAAGAAAAAGGTGTACCAAATTATATCTGTAATTGTCTGTAAGTGTTTACTTACGATCAATAGCTAAAATGAAAAACAAAACAATTATCGACATAATTCCCATTACACAAAAAGAAGAAACATGTCAGAAAGCAAGAAAAATCAAACTAAAAAAATAACAGAAAGTGCAATGACAAAATATTTACGAAAGAGTTGCACTAAACAATGGGCTCTCTAGAGCCTATATTGCTCGCCTGGGCAATGGCTGATACATATAGTCAAATAATTAACTTCCAAATTAAAACTATGTTAATACTACATATAAATGTTAATTCATGTTGAAACATTTTCAATCTATGTAAGGAAACCTTTTTATGATCTTGTTCAAAATTTAAATATTTTCGCTACTGCATTCTATCTTGCCTAAGGCATTGGTTTCTTAGGACCCAATCGTAAGATAAATACTGTGCCAAAATTTATTTTCAATTGGTAAATGGTAAATTGTAGGTTTGTCTACTTACTTGTCTACTACTATATCAAAATTGCTTAATAACCTACACATTGTTACAGCAGCTATTCTCAATTGAATATCATAAAAGCGACCACTCATCGACCCATCTTTCTAAATTACGTTTTGTCTATTCTTTCCTTTTCAAGATTGTGGTCTTAGAGTTAGTGGTTTACCTGTATTAGGTTTTATTTGTATGTTTATTTTGCTATAGGGAAACGGGATAGAGAAAAAAGGTTTGGGTACCCATAAACCGGTTAACCCTACCGCTGGCTGTTGCCTGTTATCTTCCCTTCATTAATTCGTATATGAGAGTTTTTATTTGTTTTGTTCCCCGTTGATTCTTCATCCATTTTCAATAACTGGTCACAAGTTCGTATAAATGGTAAAATGATATTGCTTTTAATACATCGGCAAAAGAATACCGAAGCATAACGATGAAATGGGGAAATCAAAAATCAATAATCCAAAATCGGGACAAGTCAATTAATTGTTTTTATTTTCATGATTACAATGTAGCATCATTGAAACCAGTTTAAATGCATAGTTTTTTTTATATTATTTTTTACGAGATTAATATTTAAGTTATACCTATTGAGCAGGCAGATCCGGTATATCCAGTATGACACATACAAATGTGTCCATACTTGTTGCTGTAACAAGTACCATGTCCTCTGCAAGGATCAGGTGAGCAATCTGTGAAAATAAAGAGAGAAAAAATACAATTTTGCGTGTAATTTTCATTTTTCATTTTATATCCTTCTGCAATTTACAGCATTTTACGTCCTTCTGCTAAAGAATAGTTATAGGATTAAACAATGATTTTTAGGAAAGTATTCATGTATAAACTCCGGCAGCTTGCTTACATACTGAATAAAGAGCAAAGGACTTTTATATGTAAAGTCCTTTTATATCCCTTTATTTGATAATTTCCACTGTTTTGGTTTTATCTGCACTGAAGAGATGTCGAAATGTGCATATGCAGAAACAAAATTTACAGTAATTTTGGTATTTTGTTGTTCCTAAAAATCGGTGGTAAATTCTTATAATTCCGATTTTGGTAATTTAGAAACTATGTAATGCTAGTTAACAACGTCTTTATTAGCTGCACTATATTATGTTTTAACAAGTAATTATTTGGATTTCCTATCGCAACAGCCACTGGAACACACATCAGGAAATGTTATCATAATCATACTATCATAATGCTTTTCCATTTACTTAAGTTTTAGTCATTCTTCTTCGCCAATTTTATTCCTTTGGTTTTCTTTGTTGTCTGGTATACCAAACTGTTATATTTTAGTTTTGTTTTCGTTGAATATGTTTGTGCTACAGATTTGTTTTTGAAATTGTTTGAATACTGAAGAGTTAAACAATGTTTTCTTCTTTGTTATTACTTTATTTTTTGTGGCGTTGGTATTATGTCCTGTTTGTTTCGTCAACGTCATTTACATTCTCCGTGTGAATGTGATCTTTTTATTGTCATGGATCTTGGATTCGTGATTTTTGGTTGTTATTTCGGTATTTATTTGGGAATAACATATTCAAATCAGATAAAATCGAAACATTCAAGTCCAAAATAATACACATTAAGGATGGTCACTCCTCAGGTATTTGAAACTGCCTCTGACTTTCGGAATCCTCATATTTTATCCATCGTGATGCTTTTGAAAATTTTGTACACATCTTGAAAAAACTGTTGACAACATTTGATAAAATTCTTGATATATCTTTATTGCATTTCAAAGGTCCATTGCTTTAATGCAAAATAAATGAAAAATCTAGAGGAGTTCGGTTTCCCGCGTATTTTCAGGCACTTAAATCTCAGAAACAGGCACACTGACCTATCAATGTTTTTTGCTTAAAATAATGTATATGTTCTAATAAATAAACAAACTAATTTCAAAACCTTGATATTATGAACTTGAGGAGTGACCGTCCTTAAGCTAGAAGACCTTAGATAATACCCAGATTCTCTGCAAATTCAATGTTCTTTGAATTTGAAGCAAGTAGGTACAAATTACGTCAAGGAATTTTGTTATTAGCTACAGTTCACAGAAGCACACGTATCTTAGGAGTCTTAAATTCTGTTCAGAAATCACCATGCGTCATATGCTTCTGCCCCATATATGAATAGAATGCATGGATTAGCCGTAAAAAGCTAATCTACTTCAACGAAACTTATAAACCTAATTATGAGAGATAATGATCAAAGTCCACCATTAAGTTTCTAGAATACAAGCAATAACATTGTCAAACCATTGATGAAAACACAACTTCATTACATTTCTTCTAGATGAAAAACCTATAACTCAATTTTTTACCAAAACCGGGAAGTTAAAGCTCCTTTACACATCCGACTCTAATCAAAATTTTATAAGAAAAAAATCCGCGTACCGAGTTTCCATAATGTTAGGAAAACTGCATACAAAGTCTTACGTAACCTTTATGCTGAACGTCAAGTAGAAAAAAAATACCTCCCTCTCCAAATGTCTGATTTTCATTTATTTTACTATTTTAAGATACCATCAAAACATGTATATATTATTACGAGTATTTTGAAGCATATTATAAAGCATATTATAACAGGAATGTAGCCTTATAATGAAAAGATAACTTTATTAATGTTTATGATAAATATTCTAAATCTTATGTTTCATTCATACCAATCACAAAAAGTAAAAAAATACATTTCTTCCTTGCCCGGGTCTATTACGGAAAATAAATACGTTAAGGTGCCGAAAGGTCAAACACAGATCAGTAAGTACAGAACTTACCGTATGATCTATGTGCATTTAGATAAATGATCTAAACGACATGCTTTACTTCTGAGTACTTACGATTTCTACTATATATAGGGATTCCTACGTTAATAGTAGCACTGAATGTTTTCAGAAAGCCTGTATCTAAGATCCTTTAGTATTAATTATTAAAAGGATAACATGCGCATTTGTAGAGACGGCTGACATGGAAATCGCAAGAAGTTTGAACACAAACTTTTAGTTATATCATTCTCACAAAGTTACTAAATTGAATATAGATACATTTGTATCATGAATAAAATGAAGTTCCAAATAAAAGGTTAGTTCTTTATCCCTTTCTGCTAGACGGTAACAAAACAAACAACCATTGGTAATGTCACTTTATTTGATATATATATGGTAAACTGATAACAATCAATCTAAGGAAACACATCATTTGTATCAAGGACTAAAATAAGATAAATTGTACCAAATAAAAATATTACAGTTAGTTCATTATTTGCACATGGTCAATTTTCAGAGGTGAATTAATGTTATTAATCATTATTATTATTATTAAGTATGTTTTTATTTGCACGTGATTATTATACATGTATGAGAGCTAGACAATATTGCAGTTTCATTAAATCTTAGTTCAAACATGAAAATTTATTGTATAATGCTGTTTGAAAAAATGGTGTTCCTGACGTTGAGCAGACCTTTGGATTCCTATTAGAACTAAATTTAAGTGTATTCAGAACATATAACTTGGCAAAAATACGACCAAAGACAATACTTTTTGTTCCCGTAGTTTCTCTAATTATATATGTAACAGTGAATTTGTGAAATCAGTGATTTTGTAAAATCCCTGAAATAATTAGGGATCTTATAAAACCACTGACCATTTTAGTGATTTTGAAAAATCACTGAAATTGTCAGGGATTTTGTAAAAGCCCTGAAAATCTTGTCAGGGATTTTACAAAATCACTGATTAATTAGAATGATAAACTTTCGGGAACGATGTTGATGTATAATAAATATACAAACAAAATTAATTTTTATAGTTACAAAAATTGAAATCAATTACCGAACTTGCACAAAAGTATTCGCATGGTAAGACTACATTTAAAAAATATTGCTCTTAACTCATTTCATTGCAATTTGCATAATAAAACTCTGGATGTTGTTCAGCTTAATCATTTATTTACTAGGCAATATTCTTACCCATAGTTTAAAAAAAAATGTTTAAAACAATTCAAAATTATTTATGAATTGCTATTCTATATATATGTAAATGATTACAATAGTGACTTCAAAATTTAACTTTCTTGTAAATTTAAACTAAAATAACCAAATATTTTACAATTAATGTAACAAATTCAATTTGAAAACCATAGATAATCATTCTGTGGAGTAATAAAAGATATTTTGTTCACCTGTTTTTTCAATATTATTATTATTTTTATTATTTTCATAGTCATTCACTTTGCATTGTAAAGTAGTAACTTTGTCCATTACAATTTCAGGAAGGCTCCAAATCAACTAGTTATTTTTAAAGATTCATCTAAATCAGATTTCAATTGAGTCACATTATATTCTAGCCGTAGCATATTTTTTCAATTTAAAATGTCAATGTTTCAGTAGCCATTTATACTTAACATGGGTTCAGGAGACGGCCGTATTGAGTTTCATAGTAATTCCACTTTAAAATCTGTTTTGATTTAAGCTTTCCAGGAAATAAAATTTCATAAAGCTTACTACAAAATGCATCCTTATAACATTTACATATTCATGTCATTTCCGTTAACTAGAGTCCCAAGAGTGGGATTGCCTGATTTATCTATAACAGACCTATTAAAAAAAAATCCCAGATTTTCATCCAACTTTTGTAAAATCTACCATGTATGGGTAAATGTTCTGCCCTATTTTTGATCATTTATGGTAAAAATGTTGTTAATTTTGAAAAAAAAATGAAGATAATTTGGCAAAAATCAATAACAATTTTCGGAGTGGGTTGAAAAAATTTGGACAGAAGGTGATGTGAATCTAGAATATTTTTATTACAGCCTTAACTGTGGTTTACAGTGTGAAATGACCTATGTTCAAATTTTTGTAACAAAATGAAAATAGTACTCTATCTGTTGGATTATTTAACTGTTTTTATACTTTTAATTTTCCCTTTCTTCAATGATTAAAGAAGTATTCAAAAGAAAAACTGCTCCCAGTTTATTACATTTATTCCAGTGCTTTATATTGCATTGAATTTAAAAATACTCTGAATAATTAAAAAAAGTTGAGTTATATGAAATACAAATATTGAAACGTAAATGTCTAAATCTAAAGTTAGTCTCTTAATTTGGTTCACATTTCAAACACATTGTTTTTTTATATCTGCAAACTATTATACAAATTCCCTATATATGATCAGGGAATCAGGGAATTGATTATTGATTTTTTTCAGTGATTTTGTAAAATCCCTGCTTTAAATTAGGGATTTTACAAACCCACTGACCAATTTAGTGATTTTACAAAATCCCTGAATTTTCAGTGATTTTACAAATTCCCTAATTTTACAAATTCACTGTAACATAAATACCTTGAACTTTATTCATCAAAGTGTAAACATAACACTTTATTTCGTTCCGCCGTTCCATATTTTCACAGTTACTGTATTATTTTGTATTTTAATGTTCTTGAATTATGAAAAATAAGATATCGGCTGTATGATGGGGTGGTCAGAATGTCATTTGGAAATAATAAAAAAAAAATTCAAAAATTTGAAAGTATGATAGTGTATCCATAAGAAAAAAATCTCTCAAGAATAAGTACACGGTATTTAAAATATGACGAGAGCATATATCTTTTATACGGACTCTGCACTATTAATAGCTGAGAAAATTTAAAGTCTTAAATAAATAAGGCGCAAATGCTAATGAGACTATATTTCTACAAATACATGGCAGAACCAAGCAATTAAACAACGGTTTTTTTTTTTCATTTGAAATCTCCATGAGGCCTTCAATAATGAGCTTTTAACATACCTCATGGTTCGTTCAAGATGACAAGATGACCCCTAACACCGCTTATACTGAGTTCAAAAGTGATCATGAAATACTTCTTGATTGATAGGCAGTGTCATTCAGCGACCATGAGTGCATATGAAAAATTGTAAAAAGAAATAAAGGGATATGGAGTAAATGCACATGAGACAAAGTCTCTACAAATACATGGCAAATCCAAGCTATGGGACATCGCTTTTATTGTTGTTCTTCATCCTGAAGTCATCATGAGGCCTTCAACAATTAGCTATGTTCATACCTCATAATAAGCTCAAGTTAACCGCTAGCACCGGTTTGAGTGGAGTTCATTACTAGTTGTTGAGCAACTCTACATCAATGTTTTTAACTCACAGATGCTGGATCGTCACCAAACATAAAATGAACTGGCAAAGTTTTTTTTACAAATGCTGTCATCTGTATACAGACAAAAAGATTAATAGAAGACGCAACATTTAAACAACCACAGGGCACTCATCGAGTAAATAGTAAGGTAAGAAAACTTGACATAATAAATCATGAGATATTGGCACAGTTAACAGGCGGTCAGAATAAAAATTTGAAATAAAAAAAAAATAAAATGCCAAAATTTGAAAGTATGATAGCGCATCCATATGAGAAATTTTCTCCAGAATAAGTACACGATAACGGAAATGTTTACTTTGCGTTCGGGAAATCTTTTTACGGACTCCATACTGCAGGAGGAACAAACTCTAGTCTAAAATATGATATGAAGGAATATGGAGTAAATGCACTTGAGAAAAGTCTCTACAAAAACATTGCAATATAAAAACGCTTTTTCATCTTGAAGTCACCATGAGGCCTTTAACAATGAGCTATGTTTATGCATCATAGTAAATTCAAGACGGCCTCTAGCACCAGATTTGGGCGGCATTCATAAAGTCATATCAATGCAGACATGTATGTCTGATGATCTGACAGGCAAAATCGGTAATTTTAATACCCAAGTTAGGTGAGGCGATAAAACTTTCATATTAGAAGACATGAAAGTTGTTTCATTGCTGTAATTTGTGGATGGAGAGACATGTCACTTGAGAAAATCATATTGTCACACAAAGGAAATTTCAGGTAATAACGAAAATTCAACAAACGTTATAAATTTGGCCTGTGGAAAATATTAGTGGAGTTTGGTCTTTAATATAATGCTAACTATGATTATGATAAAGATGTTCTGGTGCTGATCTATGCTTTCCACACTTTCTTAATGAGTATATCTACATCTTTAAACAAGAAATTATTCGGATTTTCTTTTCAAACAGCTCCATGAATTCTTTAATTTGTTTGATTTATAGATGTTTAATATGTATATGATACTTTACAACAAATATTTGCATTATTTTGTCTTGCATTTGAGTAGTAGACTTTGATTAAAAAAAAAACAGCCCTTGTAGCCTAATAGTAAGATTAGTAAGTTAACCAGCATAATCACTGTTATATTTTTGGTATGATTTCTCTCCTCTTTGTATACCATTAAAAGGCGGTACGTTTTGTGTACTTTTCCGTTATAAAGGAGTTTGGTAAAATAAAAGAACATTGCCGATTTTGGCTTTTTACTCAGATTCTATTGGATAATTATTTGTTATGGCTCAATGAACATCACTTGTCGAAATTTCCATCTTTAAGATCTTAAATTACAAGATTATGTTATTTTCACCACTGTGTAGATGCCTCTGTTGCTGGATTGTAAGTCCCCGAGCGTGTTCACGAACTTGTACACAATACTTCTATGCTAGTTCTTAAATCGATTTTATTTGGAAACTTGCATTATCTGAACTTTAGATATTTTTATATAACCAAGGAGTAAAGTTCTGTCCTTTGCTGATTTTTGCCTATTATTTAAATCCCATTGGTTATTTGTTCTCCACCAGTATTTACACATATTCCGATTTACTGATATACATGGTGACTTCAAGATGAAGAAGTCAACAATAAAAGTGTTGTTCAATTTGCTTAATCTTTGTGTGTATTTGTATTATCTTTTTTTTAATTATATACACGCGCCCAATATTCCTTTGTTCGTACAAGTCACAGTTGGAGGATGATTTAACATATTGTATTAGTTGAGATCCGTTTACGTTGTATGAGGCAGAAAGATTATTTCTACTTTGGAACACACAACAATATACAATTATTGACTATGATATAGGTTGCTACTGGGATTTATCAACCTGAAAAAAGTTATATTCACCGAGCTGAAAGCGAGGTGAATATTGCTTTTTGATAGCAACATATTCAAAGTCTATAATTGTTTTATTATATGATGATACATAGAGACAGTATTACCGTCAATCAATGAGAAATTGAAATTCTGTTTCGTTTCCTTTTCTGTTTTGTTAATTCATTCTTTTGAGGATACTGGCGATTTACATTGTATAAATAAAATTAATTTGCCTCTTAAATTAAGAAAAAGAGAAAAATAACATGGAATTTCAGACATTTATTTAATAATGATGTTTTATCCTAACTTACGTTGACTATGGAAATCTGGAATTTTTATTTCTATTTTTAGCCCATTGTAGGTTGACATGACGTTCCAGACAACCTGTGTGTCCTATTTATAACCCGTTTCAGGTTGACATGACATTCCATACAACCTATGAGCTATTTATAGCCCATTTTAGGTTGACATGATACATACTTATTACTTTTCAATCTGTTTTCAGCCAATCAGAAAAAAGATAAAATACAATAATGCAATAATAAATGTTATCATAATCGTAATATCAGGATATCATAATGCTTGTTCGTTTACTTTAATTTTAGTCATCCTTATTTGTCAACTTCAAGAAAAATAAAACCTTAATCTATCAACAAAGTCCTAATATAGACACATAATAGAAGTGTTTCACATTTTGACGATACAAGACGTAAACGTATGGGGACTCCTTATTGCACAAATATTTAATAAAAACGATGGTAAATTTAAAAATTTAAACTCTTCCAATTACAATGTTGAGATTCTTTCACTTAATAATCATGTAGGCCAAGCAGTTAAAATATTCATTCTGAACCATATTTCCTTCGTACATCTCGTTTCGTCACTTTTGGTTTGATCTGCACTGATGATACATTAGTTGTAGAAATGCGCATGTGCAGAAAATAAATTAACAGTAACTTCGGTATTTTGCTATTTATGACCACTGGGCCGATTCCTCTGCTGGTGGACTGCTAGTCCCCGAAGGGTATTCACCAACCAAGTAGTCAGTACTACGGTGCTGACCCGAAAACCGACTTACTTGAAAGTTGCTATATCTAAATTTTACAAAATTTTGTTAAAAACTATGGAGTATTTCCCTCATGCACAGTTCTGTCCTTAGCTGAATTTTGGCTTTTCTATTTAGACCCTTTTGGTTTTTATTCTCTGTTACCTTTTACACGTTTTTCGTTGGATGAACTTCCAAATGTTTTGGGGGGCTTGATCTGCACTGATGTGAAATAAGTTGTCAAAATGCGCATATGCAAAAATAAATTGACAGTATGTTCGGTATTTTTCCTTTTTGTATGCACGTATTACATACGAAGGAGACAAACGAAAGACACTCGTTCTGTCCGTTCTTTGATTTATAACAGATCTGTTATGCCTTCCTCAATATGCCATTTGTAAAATCAATTTTAAAAAAGCAACAGTCCGATGACACACTACAAAGTTTAAGTAATAAAGTTGAACTGGTGATGCTACAATTAGTACTCTAACCATATGAACAGTAAACATTCATCATATCCATTATATACCTTGTACATTATGCACGGTTGTCTCTTCAAAAATAAGAGACATTGATTTCTCTCATTTCATACAAGGGCTAGTTCAGAAAAAAGACAATAAATTAGCCTAGTCCTTTAAATTCAGCTTCCGTTATATAGATGATGTTCTTTTTTTTTCATTAAACAATCCTCAGTTTAAGGATAACCTTAATCTTGTATACCCATATGAACTTGATGTTAAGGAGACCACTGATACACCATCAACAGCATCATACCTGGACCTATACCTCTACATTAACAACTCTAAACAAAACTTTACGACAAGCATGATGATTTCGACTTTCCAATAGTGAACTTCCCGTTTTTGAGCAGTAAAATTCCCACATCTCCGGTATATGGCGTGTGCATTTCAAAACTCATTCGCTATTGCCGTGCCTGTATTTTGTATAGCAATTTTGTCAACAGAGTGAAATTACTGTCTCAAAAACTTATACATCAAGGATATGTTTAGTCACTGTTGCAATTGTCACTACAAAAGTTTTACGGTCGTCACCACGATTTGACAGACCGTAAAATGTGTCTATTTCACAAATTAGAATAAATATTTTTTGGTAGATCCAGAGTTTATTACCGGTTGACCTACACCGACTGTGACAAAACTGGACTTTTCACTGGCGGTGTGACGGCTGCCACGCGTGTAGAATATCATGCTTACCATTCCGGGGCACCTGATGATACCTCAGTTTTTGTAGGGGTTCACACTGGTAAAGTTTTAGTTATGTGGCGTTCTTGTTCCTTTTTGTTCATTTGTTTTGTCTTTATCATACTGTCTCAATTCTTGTTGAATATGAATTGTCGTGATTTTGGACTTATGACTATAGAATTTCCCCTTTCCTCGTTCGTGCTTCGGTATTATTTTGCCGATGTATTCATGTCATTAGATTTCTTTCATTCGAATTTATATATGCTTTATTTCAAAATCATTCACAGTGTACATGAAGAAATTTACATAGTTCTTTTAATACATCTGAATTTTCACAAGACATCATCCATACCAATCTTTCCTGGGGATTCAAATTAATGATATTTGGACAAGACTGTAATATAGTGTTATACAAGTGGTGTCTTCATTCGTGTATTTGGTGCAGTGAATCAAAAAATGACGGTCCAGTCCTACATTATATTGATATTGCTAGTCAATTCTATGAACAGGGAATTGTACAGAAAACTATGTTTGACAAAGATGACGGAAACGGTGTTCATATAGGTCCGAAGGGAATCGAATGTATTACAGCCAAAATTTTGTGTTTTCTAAATGTTGACAAAACTGGTCATGGCGTTCCACAGACTCCAGCAGCTCATGATCGCAAACGCAACTTGAGTGAATTAACCGTAACCCCTACTTCGGCAGACCGAAAATCCAAACAATCCAAATCCAGTTAACTGTATTATACATTTATTTTTAATAAAAATTGTAAAAGGGAAATTTTTGTCCCCCCCAAAAAAAACAAACACATACCTTTATACTGTTTTGTCATGTATATTTTCTTTTTACTGATATTTATTCGAGTTATGATGTCTGTATGTCTGTATGTTGACAATATAAAATCAAATCGAATGTACAATTATATGTATATCTTACCAGAGATGTGTAGTACTTTATCCAATGTTTCTGTGTGGATTCGATCATTTATGTTTGTCAGTCGTGAAGTGTTGTGTATTGCATTATATGTGTATTGTTTTTTTGTTATATCTACGGTAAATTGTAAATGTGCTTACTCTACCATATCGAAGTATGACTTTGTCCTGTGTATCATTAAATGTAAACGGATTAAGAAATAAGAAAAAACGACACGCGACCTTTAACTGGCTTTTGTCCAGAAATTTTGATCTAATTTGTATCCAAGAAACACATTGTACAAATAATGACGTTAACGAATGGTCCAATGAGTGGAAAGATATGGGGGGAGGGGATAGTAATTGGCAATGTGGAAGTAGAGAAAGTAGAGGCTTGGCGATTTTATTAAGTAAAAGGTTTCACGAACCGATCACATTTAGTACCTGTAACGTGGACGGAAGGTTACAAAAATGTGAAATAAAAACTGAAAATGGAAAGTTCCACATAGTCAATTTATACGCGCCAAACGGAGGTGTAGAAAGGAAACGGTTTTTTGATATGGTTTGCGCGAGTATGCCTAATGATTGTACACATCATAATCGTCTTGACTTAGTATCTAGCTATTATATCCTCTTTGGTGATTTTAATTGTGTTATAAATAAAAAGATCGATAGGTCTCCTCCTCATAATAATGACGATACTGGGCTATGTGAACTGAAAAAGTTATTGCTACATTTAGACTTAGAAGATGGGTGGCGGAAACAAAACCAAAACACCAAAAAATTTACTTTTCGGCGTGGGAATTCAAAATCTCGAATTGACTTTATATTTACTAGTAAAAACTTATCAAGTAAAATATTAAATTCTGGTATCAATCATTTCCCATTTAGCGACCATGATATAGTGGCAACTAAATTTAAAATAGATGAAATCGAAAGGGCCCGGGATGTGGATTATGAATTTGAACACAATTAAAACGGAGGATTTTTCAAATGCGTTTAAAACCTGTTGGGAAATTTGGAAAACTGAAAAACATAAATTTTTATCAATTAAAGATTGGTGGGATTATATAAAATTGAAAATTAAGAAGTGAACTATTGAAATAAGTAAAAACTTATCTAATTCGAAAATTAACACTGACATTACAAAAATCGAATTAGAACTAGATGATTTGAAAAATGCCCCAGACCGTGCGACCTATGAAAATAGAATTAATGATTTGGAAAATTTAGTTAAGGAATATTACACCAATCAAGCTGAAGCGGCTAAGATTCGTTCTCGAGCCAAATGGGTAGAAGACGGCGAAAAGTCTACTCGATACTTTTTCGATTTAGAAAAAAAACAAGGCCAAAATAAATTATGGAACCGTGTAAAACTCCCCGACAACACATTTAAATATGATATTGACTCCATTTTAAAGGAGCAAGTCAAATTTTATTCAAAACTATTTGAATCTGAAGGTTGGGATCCTGATTCAGCTTCTGATTTATGTCAGCATATTTTTAATAAATTAAATGATGTATAAAGAGATGAATTAGAAAAAGAAATATGCGTCGATGAGGTTGAGCGGGTTCTTAAAATATTAAAACAAAACAAATCTCCGGGGGAAGATGGCATTATATCTGAATTTTATGTTTTATATTGGGACGTAATTAGGAATGACTTTATTGATTTATTGCGTGAAATATTCAACGATAAATCACTCAGTCGATCAATGTATAGGGGGGTGTTAACTTTACTCCATAAGGGGGGCGAGCGGGAAAATATTAGTAATTGGAGACCTTTAACGATGTTAAACAACGATTATAAAATAATTGCTAAAATTCTAGCTGAAAGATTGAAACCTTTTTTATCATTATTAATTCATCCAGATCAAAAAGGATTTGTTAGCGGAAGGAACATTAATGAAGCTAATAGAATGATTCAAGATGTAATTGAACATATAGATCAAGAAGACGAAGAGGGGATCGTAATATTTTTAGACCAGAAAAAGGCTTTTGATAGGGTAGAATGGGGATGGTTAGATTTTGTTTTGGATAAATTTAACTTTGGTGTAACCTTTCGGAGTTGGATACAAATGTTATTTAAAAACGCTGTGACTTGTATAAAAACAAACGGCTTTGTCTCCAAATATTTTTCTGTTTCTAGATCTGTCAAACAAGGATGCCCAATAGCCCCATTTTTATATATTTTACAGGCGGAGCCAATGGCATGCTCAATTCGTAATAATGGAAAATATACATGGTATAAAATTGCCAGGGGATGTCGTAGGTGAACATATAGAAACAAAACTCTGTATGTTTGCCGACGACACTCAACTATTTAACGAAGACGAAATGTCGGTTAGGAATGCTTTTAATGTTTTTAAATACTTATGAAAAAGCTTCAGGGTCTAAAATAAATTATGATAAAACTAAAGGATTGTGTATTGGTCGTCTTAAACGTAGACGCCCTAAATTTGACAAAAATAATTTGGATTCACGGTAATGTTAAAACTCTGGGAACCCATCATGGGTATAACATAGATGACGATAAAATTTGGTCGACAATAGTTGAAAAAAATCAAAAATTGCATTCATGTCTGGAAAAGCCGTAAACTCTTTTATACAGGTAAAACTTTGATCATCAAATCTCTAATCCTTTCATTGTGCAGTTATGAAATTCAAGTCAGATGTGTACCGGATAAGTTTGTAAAACAAATTAATTCCTTAATTTGGGAATACATTTGGGACGGGGGTGTGAATCAGGTCGATAGGAATTCTTGTTGTTTAAGTGAATTAGAAGGGGGGATGGATATGACAACTTTCGAATCTATTATAGAGTATAATCAAATAAAAATTGTGTACAGCTTGATTAATGAACCAACAAACAGTTGGAATGCTGTAGGTAAACATTATCTTAAGAAATTTGATGCTAAATTTGGAGAGTCATATTTCTTGTGTAGATGTTCTTCTTTAAAAGGTTTACAGCTGAGTTCATTACCACTTATATATCGAAAATTCTTGTCATCCTGGTCAAATCTTGTTAGAAAATTTCAAACCCCATACTCTAAGGAAAATATACTAAACAAACGTTTATTTGGAAACGATGAAATTACGTTCCAACAGAACCCTCTTTTCTTTGCTTCATTTAATAAAAGTGGATTACGTATCATTCACGATGTTTGGAACTCTGAAGATAATAACTTTAAACCGTGTTCAGAAATTTATGGCATTTTAGTTGATAAAAGAAATTGTATTTCAGAATTTTCGAAAGTCAAAAAAGCCATTTCTACGAAATTTGCAGCAATATTAAATGATCCTTTAGAAGATAATAATGGGATACATGTTGTTGGTCAATTTTCAAATTATTCAGTGGCAGACACTCTTCATATAAAAAAAGGAAGGAAAACATTGCGCTCAAATGAATTCAAACTAAAAGATATTAAAAACATTATGCAACATAATAAAGAGGTCAAACCGAAATGTATTGAAAAATGGGAAAATTATTTTGGCGATTCCTGTAATATTGACTGGAAACAAGTTTGGTTTACATTAAAAAAGGTGAACATTAATAACAAAATCAGGGAATTTCAGTGGAAATCTATACATAATATTCTTTACACTGAAAATAGACTGCAAAAAATGAACAAATCAAATGGTAGATGTCACTTCTGTCAAATTAACAATATTCAAAATACTGAAACAATTCAACACTTGTTTTATCACTGTAGTCATGCTAAAGCTGTCTTAGAAAAAATCAAAAATTTTGTTGAAAGCTCTTATATTTCCCCTGGTTTCGAAATAAGGGAGGAAAATATGATGTTGGGTTTTTATGAGGCTAACAATAATATCTTTGTTTTAAATACAATTATCTACTATTCAAAATGGATCCTTTGGAAACAGAGGAATAGTATTAAATTCGGACACTTGAATATTAGCCATGATAGGCTTATAAACGCGTGGCAACTTAGTCTTAAGCTGCTATTAGGGTCACTTTTAGAAATGAACGACATCAAAAATTCCTTTAAACATAAGTTTCAGCTGATAATCAGTAATATGTAATTTACCTACCTTCAGCAGATCCAATATATCTCACTTATAATAAAACGGTGTGCTCGTTTGGCTTTATAGTTTGTGTTTGTTTTATTCATTGGTTTATTTTTCGCTATGGTATATTATCAAATAAACTCTAGATGTGTTCAAAAATTCTCATAAAAAATCCAATAGTTCATTGTGATTGTTGTACCTATGTGAATTGTCTACTAATGTCAAACATGATACGTGATATATATATAGTTATAGATGGGAGCATGATGTTCATGTAGTGCAGGGAAACCTAGACAGCTTGAATCCAGTGCCAGACGTGCTGCTGTCTGGGTTTTCTTGCACGGCATCGAGCTTCATGCTTACCTATCAAAGTATCTGTATATTTATTACACGGTTTATTCAATAATTTGCTTATAAAATATAAATCG
>MJUU01064972.1:7904-21356 GCA_002080025.1 Modiolus philippinarum
AGTCCGATTTTGACGCAGTTTTTTGCAATTGATTTCTTTTGAAAATATATATAGAGCTGCACCATCAAATCTTTAACAACATGTTTCTTTTCCGAGCTATGAGGGGCTGAATGGGGATGAAATTGCAAATTTGCAGATTTCCTAAAATTTTCATTTTTCATTGGATTTCGATGGGATTTTTTTCTTTGGATTTCTCTTGATACAAGCTTTCAGTAGTGTGTCAGTGGATTTGGCGTAGCTCTCACCGTTTCTAAGCTACAAGGGGTCAAAAGGGCTGAAATTGCAATTTTCAGAATATGTAAAAGGCATTTATTGATCTATAGTCCTGATATTAAGACTGGGTTTTAAACGATCAATCCAGTAGCTTTCTTTTGATCTTCTCTGGTTTACATTCCACGATCTATTTTGATCTATTGCAATGACTTGCATATTTTGCCAGTTGTGATTCTGAGTATTAAAATGGATTGCAGTGGCCTGGTACTGATCTTTGTTTTCAATATGGTTACGGTGCAAGTTAATGCGAAGATTGAGTGCATTTCCTGTCTCACCAACGTATTGTTCTTTACAGACAGAACATGTAACCAGATAGATGACATTGGGCGATTTACATGATAATTGTCCAAAGATTTTGAAAATATCACCGGTAGCTGTACTTTGAAAAGTTTCAGTCGTGGAACTATATTTACACAATTTACAACGTCTATCCCGACATGTTGTAAACTGGCCTTTCTCGGCTAATGGTAGTTTAGCTCTGACGAGGATGTCTTTCAGGTTCTTGGGTCGGCGAAAAGATACAAGTGGGCGCGGGGTTCAGGGAAGAGGGCTTTCATTTTGGGTGACGTATGGAGAACAGGCATACATTCTTGGGATATTTTTGACAGGTGTGGCAACTTGGGATGGAAGGTAGTAACCCACGGAATACGAGAATTTTTCTTCTTCTTGCCTCGATATTGTAATAATTGAGTTCGATCAATTGATGACACTTTTTGAATTGTTTTTTCAACATCTTTTTCTTTATAGCCTCTGTTAACAAGATGTTGTTTAAGTTCTTTGCTCCTTTGTTTAAATGTCTGTTCTTGTGAGCAGATACGGCGTATTCGAGTTGAAAGACCATACGGTACCGCATTTATGCAATGTCTTGGATGACAACTACTAGGGAGCAAATAAGCGTGTGCATCTGTTGGTTTAGTATGCAAGTCAAAATCAATTTGGCCATCGACATATATATAAAGGAATTATAAGGGCTATTTTTTCCCTTAGTTTGTGTGTAGCTAATTACTTGGTCAAGCTCTTTATTGTGTCCATTTAATTACTGTATCAAGCTTTTTAATGTGTCCTCGTTCATTTTGAATTACACTTGTTCAAATTTCAGTGTTCGACATGCTGCGGTCGTATTTAGCTGCTCTCGGTGTAGCCCTTTATTTCGGTTTGCACGAAACACGGCAAATAACGACCCCCCAACACGGCAACACGTGAAATAAAAAACGGCAAACACGCTGCACGAAAATAACCCTGTGCCACTCCCATCAATGAGGACATTATGACAAAACTTCTTGAAAAACACCTAGAAAAACACCTATCAATTGTTCTACGACCAATTGACGTACTAGTTTCTTGAAATTTTGTTGATACGTATGAAGCACAGGCACTTGTTTCATAAAAAAATTCCAGTCCCTCCCTCTCTTCTTCGTAGAAATTTTTTTTTGAAACAAGTGCCTGTGGTATGAAGACTTTTTTTAAGATGAGGATGAATAATTGAAATTATTATTAATAACAGTCGGTGCGTTTACTACTGTAGTTTTGTGAACATCTGATAGGAAAAATGAAAGGATATGGAGTGAATGTACATGTGACAAAAACGCACACGATACATGAGTTTTCTTAACTTTACCTACGAATAGAAGCTCAACAGGCTTTTTCCAACTTAAAATAATAGGTTATTGGAGAAACGTTTCTTTTTTCATATATGTCTCGGTTTCAAGTGTTCACCTTGATCAATATTTTTTTTCAGACTCACATGTCAAATGTTTCCGTATGCAACTCGACGGTCTTTCCGGGAAATTTCTTCAACCACTAGAATGACTGCTAATTTCAAATTGCTTTATCAAGGACGTATAATTATATGTCCTTATCTTTATAAAGTCATTGTATCCATTTTCAAGAAATGTATGTTTTACTTGGCTGAAACAGCTCTACATGATTTATATCAGGAGAATGTGTGAGTATTATTAGACAAGATATATTCTCTGTAAATGCGAAAAGTGGCATTGTCAGCAAGACTACACGTACGTCTCAACCACGGACTTGCTCCCGGCCTAGAAAAAATGTTTACTATTAAATATGAATATCGGAGAAAAAAACAGTAAAGTTTTTTTCTAGATCGGGGGCGGGGGCAAGTCCCTGTGGTCCCAACATGAGTAGCCGCTACGGATTCGATAGTTGCTTTAAAAAATGTACCTAAAAGAGTAATTCATTTACGTGAATGGTAACATATTTAATAAAGATCTATGGGTCAGTTTATATTAATTTATGTCAGGGTAAATTACACCCTGCTGCTTTCAATTCTCATTTATTATTAAAACATGTAGTATTTTTATAGTACCAATTACAGAACATGTAACCTCCATCATTTTAGTTTTGAGATGGAGAAGACTATACAAGGTAAGAACGACGGTATTTTACAGCTGGTGATGAATCAGATTTTTTTTTGCTCTTTACGGAGTTGGGGTATTGTATTATTTTCAAATCTAATTTTACGTGAATTCGACCATTTTCCCCCGCAAAAGTAAAATAGCACTTATAAAAATATGAGATGCAGAGAAATATGGTATTAAATCTATAACCTCTTTAAATGAATTAGACGAAAACAATATTATTAGTATGTTGTAAACATTTTGTGAATTGGTATGATACATCTTTATGTAATTGTTAATTTTTAGTTTGCTTTACCCGTTCGGGTTTACTTATGCAAATGAAGTTTTAAACTCATGAACCCCCCAAAACACACACACACACACACACACACACACACACACACACACGAAAATAATAATAATAAAAAAAAATAAAAACGGAGAATTTTCTATCCAAATTTTCTATCAATAGTTTCTAAAATTCTAAAACACGAAATCAGCTACTTATCATTTGTTCACCTTTACTATTTTTCCAATTTTCAAACAAAAAATACAAATATTAAACCCTATTTATTTCTAAATTGAGCAGCAAACATGCTTGTCACGCGTGTTTGAAAGCTTGTTTACAGGCCCATTAACAATAATTCGTCTAATTTTTTATTTGTGAACATTGAGATTTTGTTTTTCGTATTTGCTCTTCTTGACAAATTTCATCTATAGTATTAGGTTGTGACATAACTACAAGTAAATTTGACCAGTTTAAACACATGTATACACTTTATCAAACATGATAAAACTGTTATCTTTAAACTTCGTGGGTTAGTAGGGTTAGAAGGTATGTATAGTTAATAATTAAAATTCATTGACGAACATTTTTGACTGGATCCGTAGTGATTGTAATTTTGAAACAAATCATTTTCAAAATAGGAACATCTAAAATGAAATATTATAGTGTTTCTTGTTGCTATTTAATGGAAAACCTGTATAGAACAGCTTAATAACCGTTTTTGAGGGTATGGCCACCCTTTTTCGACTTATTTTGAGCGTACATTTTGAACTTGACTACTCCATGGACTGAGTAACTAAAAAGTCGAAGCATTAGAGTTGTACTTCAGATTTCATTTTTTAATTTAATTTATTTATTTAATCGCAAAACATAAACCCATTAGGGTTGCAGCAATACAATACAATACATACAACAAACATAATTTAATAAAAAAAAAATGGACTCTGGACTTCATCTCTAATTTTGGTCGTACCCCAGAGTTAAGGGAAGGGGTTATACCCTATGCTTTTGTCCCACTTTAACGCGAAATCGTAGAATCCGATCTTGATGCAATCCTTTAGAACTTTTTCTTGGGCATCGAGGCCAACATACAGATGGCTTCAAGATAATGAATCAATAAAATGTTTTGATTTAATCTTCACTGAAGAGACTACAGTCGAAATGTCTGAAATGTGCCTATATGTATGTGCAAACATTAAAAAGATCATTTCTTGGTGAAACATATAAAATGTTTTGATTTAATTTTCACTTAAGAGACATAAGTTGTCGAAATGTGTGGTCTAAATGTACCTATATGTATGTGCAAAAGTTGGAAAGATCAAATCCCGGTGACCCATATAAAATGTTTTGATTTAATTTTCATTGAAGAGACATAAGTTGTCGAAAATTATGGTCTAAATATCTCTGTAGTTGAAAAGATCATTTCTTGGAGAAAAATATCAAAATTCCCCCTTTTTTTTTTTATTAAATTCATATTTGATCATATTTCATGTAAGTTGTTACGTATCATAATTGACTTATCTATAGTGATGGAGAATAGACTTAAAAATCAGCCGAACTATTATATAAATAATAATTTTATTTATTTGTATTAATTTTAATTTCATGAATATTGAAATTGTCTTTTATTGCAGTAATTGCTGTGAACCAATAACTAATATTTATCACACAGCTAAGGGAGGCATATTTTAGTTGCTACGATGTATATCTTCGGCCACTACTGATAGGGGTTTTAACCTTTGTACAGTATACTCTCATGAAAAGTTCAATGTAGACTTATTGAATTGGATAATAAAAAAAAGTATAAGTTATGCAGAAAAGACAGATTTTGTGAAAACACAAAATGGATAGCTCGATACGACAAAAAGGTGCATATATCATTTGTTGATCCGGTGGATATCAATATATTTGGCGTTTTATTCGTAGGTATATGGAAATATAGTTATTTTGTGATCATAGTTTGAATCAGGAATTCTATTCAAAAGTGCGAGCAAAGCAGTTCTATTGGATTATAAATATAGTTTCATTTTCGAGAAGGAGAATATCTGCAGATTTTGTATCTTAAAAAATGTGATTCTTTGAGAATTTCTGCATACATATAATTTTGGACATTTCACAAGAGGACGAAGCCTTTTTTTCATTCTACAGGGCATATCTATATTCGATACCGAGAACGTTTTTAGATTTGTTACACGCGAAGTACGCTTCTACTTATACGACTAACACGACTCGGGAGAGCTTGCTTAGTGTCTGTCGTCTGTTAACTCACAGATTAACTATGCTATCTTATTACGATTCTAGGAACAGCATACTGCTTATTTACGCTTTGTTGCTATGGGGAATTGTTGGTTTAACGTTAGTATTTTACATACTAGGGAGTGCATTTACTATTTTAAAGAGGTTGATCAAATCATAGCGATTATTGATATCTAGAAAATATTAATAATTTTAGAAATATGAAGTGACGGAGATACTTTTTGAACCGTCACAGCACAAGGTATCAAGTCACGGATGGAGCCGATGCAGGAATTGTTCCCAGACCTTCCCAAATGTCAAGACTAGGGGGATAGAGACACGAACGGATAAAATGGTTCACACCATTAAACCGAATCGCACTTAAGACAAGTATAATATAGATGGATTTCTACCTACTTCGACAATCCTTTTTGATTGAATATTTTATCTTTTATTTTGTATCGGGGGCTACAGATCTTTTTGGTCATTTGACAGCAATAAAAAATAATATAATATTGATATTAATGCTTTTTGTCTATAGAATGATATAATATTCAAATTGTTGGTACATGTAGTCACCCGGCTACGGAAGCCCATATTGGCCACTCATTTTTCTCAAACACTGTAATGTTGAAAATTTAATGTAAAAATAAAATATAAGGGGCTTAACTAACGACGATCGTGACCAAGTTTGGTTTCAGTAGATCTTTGAATGAATTTTCCTATTTGGTTCCAATGTCAAATCATGGTCTCCGCAGGCGGCCATCTAGGGTGTGAAGGGAACCAGCGGAACACATTTTTTGAAAGTGGACTACCTAACAACTATTGTGATCAAGTCTGGTTACAATTTTCAAATTCCCATATTGACAAATTTTAAACTATGTTCCCATCGGCGGAAATCTTGGATGATGTGCCAACCACGATGACTTATGTTTGGAAAACGCATTTAAAGATCTTCTCTTTATAGACAATTGATCACAATTGTACCAAATGAAACCAAACTTGATCACAGTAGTCGTTATAAAGTTGTGTCCAACAGGTAAATTGAAATGTAAAAAAAAATAACCCTTTTGTACATGATTCAATGAAATATATAAGTAGAAAAAAAGAGGCTCACAAGAGCTTGTATCGCTCACATGGCTTGTCTGACTAACAGTCAGTTTATATAAAAGAAAATAAGCAAAGTAAAAATGGTAAGGTAGGCCACAATTAAAAGGTAAAATTAAACAAAAATATACACACTAAAAACAGCTAAAATACCCAAAACGGGTTGAAAGGAAACTGTGCCCAACGTTTCGGCCAGTACGGCCTTCTTCTATGGGCAACCGGGACAGAAAAATGGAAAAAGGTGTGGAGGATACAAGAGAAGACTACCGACTAACATGTAACGAAAATCATGCTCAATCTTGAACTTAATCCAAAGAGAAAACAAAACATTTGTATACTGTACTGTGCAATAGTGTAATTTCAAAAAAAGTAAAATCATAAAATGGACTGTTTCTAGACATTCATGCCAAAGGTTCGAACAGTGCCTAGAAAATGGATAATTTTTTGTTCAAGGAACTGACGTTGTTTCTCACCCGCACTAGTTTGTAAAAAGACAGTTACATGCATGTCACGTATGCTGTGGTTGGGTCGCCGAAAGTGTTCACCTTCGGGGCAACCTTTTCCATTGGTGACGCTCTGTTTATGTTTGACAAAGCGATCACCTAATCTGCGACAAGTCTCGCCCACATAGATCATCTGGCATAGTTTGCAACCAACAGCATACACTACGTTTTCAGTAGTGCAGGTGAAACCATTTTTTAGTTTGAAAACGTTAGCCGGTCCTACTACTTCATCTGTTTCCCAAGTAAAATTACAAGTCAGACAGCGAGATCGCTTACATTTTCTAGTGCCCTTGAATTCACAGGGAATTTGAGGAGTAGCACTCTTGAAAAAGCTAGTGACAAGGTGCCGTTTTAGACTCTTCCCTTTTCTAAAGGCCGCAATCGGAGGCGAATCCTGGTAAACTGCTGACATGTGTTCGTCCTTGAGAACTATAGATTTAAAGTTACGGATCAAAATGTTTTTGATGGCTTCGTTGTGATGGTGGTATGTCAGAACCAACGGCACACGGTCGTCGGTATTTCTCACCCTCTTCTCCATAGCCTCAGATCTGGTCAATCGGGAAACTGAAATTATAAGTCGATACAAAAGTTTGCTTGGGTAGCCTCTCTTAACAAAAAAGGATTTCATTCTGTTACATTGAGTCTTGAAGTCCTGCTCATCGCTACAAATCCGACGAAGTCGTAATAATTGTGACTTTGGAATTGCATCTTTGCATGACTAAGGATGACAAGACCCATAATTTAAGTAACAGTGGGCGTCTGTCGGTTTGTAAAACACTGAGGTTGAAATTTGCCCATCCTTTATGGAACAATTAATGTCGAGAAAAGAGAGATTATCTTTGGCAATATTGAAAGTGTATTTGATGCCTGGATGGTACGAGGAAACATAGTCAATGAAAGACTTAAGTTCATCTTCACTGTCTGAGGACACCCCAGAGACATCATCAATGTATCTTTTGTAAAGTTCTGGGACGGGTCCTATATATTCGGAGAACATTTTTTCCTCAAGGTAGCCGACAAATAAGCAGGCAAAGCTTGGACCCATTTTGGTTCCCATCGCAACGCCACCAGACTACACATGCTCTCACTATTCTTGAGTTTTTCCAGCCAGAAAATGCTGAATTCAGACTATTTACTATGGATGTAACTGCTCTCTACACTAGCATCCCCAATAGCTTTAAGGCACTTAGACAGAAAACCTAATCCTTATGTAAAAACAGACATCATCCTTAGGCTGGGTCGCACTTAAATACGCCTGCATACGCCTGCCGGTTTAAAATACGCCTGCAGAAGAAATATATACGCCTGCACCTATAAAATATCATTTTATTGTTAGATATTGATATATTATGTAAAATTAATCATTTAAAAGGGTTTTTAATAAATTTTATTGGAAATTTGTCATAAATATGGGACATTTCAGACGTCAAAGATAGCAGGCGTATGTACATAGCTAACGTCTGTCGCTGAGAAGAAATATATACGCCTGCAACTATAATATATCATTTTATTGTTAGATATTGATATATTTATGTAAAATTAAACATTTAAAAGGGTTTTTGATAAATTTTATGGGAAATTTGTCGTAAAATAGGATTGATTTCAGACTTCAAAAGTAGCAGGCGCATTACTTAGCTAACGCCTGTCGCTCAGAAGAAATATCCTATACGCCTGCAACTATAATATCTCATTTTATTGTTAGATATTGATATATTTGTGTAAAATTAAACATTTAAAAGGATTTTTAATAAATTTTATGGGAAATTTGTCATAAATATAGGATATTTCGGACTTCAAAGATAGCAGGCGTATGTACATAGCTAACGCCTGTCGCTGAGAAGAAATATATACGCCTGCAACTATTATATATCATTTTATTGTTAGATAATGATATATTTGTGTAAAATTAAACATTTAAAAGGGTTTTTGATAAATTTTATAGGAAATTTGTCATAAATATAGGACATTTGATACCCTGAAATGTTTGACCCTGTCTGCTTACTCGTACTCCCCCTCCCGTGTAACTGAGATCCCCTTATATCCAGAAGCTGTTCTTCGTGAATCTCACGGATTCTATCGATCAATTCTGGAACTTTTACATCTTTCCAGTCTCCCAACTTTTTAATTTTGTGGTTCTTAGACTCAGTAATCTAGCGGAATCGTTTGATCCTGAGCACAAATCACTTCTGATATGATATCAAAGATGACATATTTAAATGTCAAAACACTTTTTTTTTAATTGGATTAGCGGTCATTAAAGGTAATTATAAGGGCCATTCAATAAAAACACATCAATTATGTCCAAGTCATCAGACGCGTGTCAAGTCTCCATAGCTTGGGTAATCATACAAAGGACCACAATTCGATTACCAATTTCACCAGAAGTCCATTATTGCTGTTATGAATGCATAGTGATGTAGGAGGAAAAAACCGGAGATTTCTTTGGATTGCTAAAATGGGATTTATATAACAAGGATTTACATTCAGTTTAATCTTAAACGCAAGGTAGGTCAAATTAATCGAAATTTGACTTTTCTGTAGAATTATTTACTTTTTGAAAAATATTTATTATAATAAATTCAACTTAAAAGTATCCTGATTTTTTTAAAAACAAACTCATTCTTTAATTATTATTTTTTTATTTCCACACTCATCAGACCAGTTTTAGTCACCGATGTCATTCGTTTTTTACGTACATACGCCTGCTAACTTTGAAGTCCGAATATCCTATATTTATGACAAATTCCCCCCCAAAAAAATTTAAGTGCTACCGCTTAGGCTTGCTGAGTTAGTCCTGTCTCTCAATACCTTTCAATTTGATGGGGATTTTTACAGTCAGTTCCCTGCTGGGGCCATCTCTGATATAGCGCTGACCTGAAAAACAACTTTTTGCAGGGTCCACCTTAGGACTATTGTGGTCAAGTTAAGTTCCATTTGGTTCAGCAGTCTCAGAGTAGAAGATTTTTGAATGTCTTTTCCCACAGGATCCAATGTTAAAACTGCAGTAGGGTGTACTATATGTTCCCCGCTAACGGCCATTTTGGATATGAAAAACAACCTTTTTTCAGGGGACTACATAGATACTATTGTGGCAAAGTTTGGTTCCATTTGGCTCAACATATATCAAAATACCAAAGTTGCTGTGAAAATCTTTGAATGTTTTTCCCCATAGGGTCAAATGTTAAAACTATGTCCCGCTGGTAGCCTTTTTTGATATAGCGCTGACCTTAAAAAACAACACTGTTGTGGCAAAGTTTGATCGATTTGGCTCAGCTGTTTCAAAGCAGAAGACCTTTGAATGCCCTTTCCAATAGGGTTCAATGTTAAATCTATGTTCCTACTGGCGGCAATCTTGGATATAGTGCTGATCTGAAAAACAACTTTTTTGCAGAGGACCACCTAAGAACTGTTGTCGCCAAGTTTGGTTCCAATTGGCTTATTAGTTCCAGAGGAAAAGATCTTTGAATGTCATTTCCCATAGGGTCCAATGTTTAAACTATGTTTCCTGCTGACAGCCATCTTGGAGATAGCACTGATCCGAAAAACGATTTTGCATGGGATCACCTTAGGACTATTGTGGTCAAGTTTGGTTTCATTTGGTTCAGCACTTTCAGACGATGTTTTTTTAATGTCTTTTCCCATAGAGCCCAATTTTAAAACTCTGTTCCCTGCTGGTGGCTATCTTTGATATAACACTGACCTGAAAAACAACTTTTTTACAGGGGACCACATAAAGACTATTTGGTTCCTTTTGGCTGAGCAGTTCAAACATGATCTTTGAATTTCTTTTCCCGTAGGGTCCAATGTTAAAACCGTGTTTCCTGCTGGTGGGCATCTTCGATATAGCGCTGATCTGAAAAACAACTTTTTACTGGGGACCACCTAAGGACTATTAATGCCAAGTTTGGTTTGAATTGGCCCTGTAGTTTTAGAAGAGAAAATCTCTAAATGTGTTTTCCCATATGGTCCAATGTTAAAACTATGTTTCTATAGCAGCCACTTTTTTTGAGGTGGGAATCTGAAAAACAACTTTTTTGTAGAGACCACCAATGGACCATTGTGGCCAAGTTTGGTTCCAATTGGCCCAGTAGTTTCAGAGGATAAGATCTTTAAAGAAAAGTTTAAGTTGAACGGACGGACAATGGACAAAAAGAGATAGCAAAAGTTCACCCTGGCTGTGGCCAAGTGAGCAAATAAACTTTTGCATATCTCAACAACATCACAACACTTTTAGAGAAATATATGATATCATCTAGGAAAAAATCTTCAGTAATGTTTTGGCGGGAAATAATAAGTAGCTTGGAATAGACTATTCAAAATCCATTGGAATACTTCTGTAAACTTAGTCAAGAAGAATTCACAGAAACAAGCCCATTAAAATCAGATGAAAATTGAAGACTGAAAGTACATGTACTAGTACTTCATTACAGTGATATTTCCCTTACATCCCATATAGCTTGGAAACGGTACATTTGTAAGAGGTAAAGAAAATCTAGTACCACACTGCTAAAACCCTCTCTGAAGAATTCAAAGAAACAAAACTCTTGGAAATCTGAAAAGAAATTAGAATTGAAATATTTTCACACAGCAAATATATACTTAAGTTAGTTGTGTGAAAAATTGGACCCTTTTTGATTCTTCATAGCTTGAAAATGGTGAGATCCGAAAAAGAAACATTATGTCCTCTTAAAATCCCATGCAAATAAAACAAGAGGCTCTCAGGAGCCTGTATTGTTCACCTAGAGTCTTCTGATAAATTGTTGCCAACTTGTAGCATACTTCGAGGTCAAACAAGATGTGTTTGTGAAACACTACATATGACCTCAGATTCTACAGTAAAATATATGAAAATACCCAATTTTACCCCTTTTTGACCCCTATGACCTTGACCTTTGACCTAATTTTTTTGCATATTTATGTTCCTCTTGACATAACCTATACACTTGCAAAGTATTGAAAGTCTATCTTACATAGTTCAAAAGTTGTTTATTACCATAAAAACACCCAATTTAACCCCTTTATTCTGAAACAGATGAAGCCCCTTTGGGCCTCTTGTTTATTGAAATGGTTTTAATAATTAAACATGCTTTAAGAAACTTACAGAAAAATACTGCATCAAGATCCGACAAAAAATTGAAAAATTCATTTTTTTTCAATTTGTCCCCCTTTGGGCCTCTTGTTTCTCAAAAAGGGTAAAGGCTACTTCAAATCTGTAGACATACTTCAGTTGTGCAATTTTATTAGCAATAACATAAAACAAATCCTGTCTCAATACGATAAATAATAGGATTCTACAGTCAAATATGTGAAAACAGCCAAATTCACCCCTTTTTAACTTCTGTGACCTTGACTTTTGACCTAATTTTTTTTTGCATATTTAAGTTCCTCTTGACTAGACCTATACACATGCCAAGTATCAAAAGTCTACCTTATATAATTCAAAAGTTATAGCCAAGGTTAAAGTTTCTGGCGCACAGACAAACAGACAGGACAAAAACAATATGCCCCTCGATCTTATCTGGGGGCATAAAAAAACTTTTTAAAGGGCAACACAAAAGCTGGGTTAAAATCAGCCTAATGCTTTTACAGAAAAAATCTTTAAATGTATCGTAGTATGTTATATTATGTTTCCTGCTAGCTGCTATCTTTTATACTATAATGATCACAATTCTTAAAAGTGAACCACCAAAGGACTAGTAAGATTTCAGAGGATTTCATTGAATGTATTTCATAAAATGTCCAAGTCTAACTTGCTGAATAAATATATATTCAAACTACCAGAGGACTAAGTTTTTTCCTCTCCTACAGATGGTCCATTTCAATCTACAGAAAACTTATGCATGTTCATATATTCATTGTTTTTCAGTCTACATGAACATTATATATATGTATATACTTAATTAACGGTACTATTTATAGATATATCAGTTTCAAGCTCCTTGCTGTTCAACTTTTGGCATTTGTTGCTTCAGAGTGGAGACATATTTACCGGGTATTTGTTTTGATCCAAATGAATTTGAATTGTTCAGTTGTCTGATGCCAAATTGTTGTGGGATAGGTGGAACTTTTGGGAGTGACTCATTTATTTCAGTTTAAGAACTTTCTGTTTTCCTGGTTCATACAGTTCACCACTGTCAACTATATGGTGGCATAATGTGAGCCATAAGGTCTTGCATGTGACATCGACCTTTGACTTTGTATTTCTTGATGAATTGGAATGATCAAGCTAGTAATAATTTTTCTTTTGATCTAGAATTTAGATATTTAGCATGAACGTGTACCACAGTAAAAATCTTGTGACAATGACCTTTCAGGCACGTAGCTCCCTTTACGCAAAAAAGCATTTGCTTGCACATCATTTTTCAAAAAAAAAAAAAGGAAGAGAAAATAATAAGTAATAAAGGGCTACGCCGAGCGCAGCATGATACGACCGCAACATGTCGATCACTGAAATTTCAACAAAAGTAGTTCAAAGTGAAGGTGGACACAGTAAAGAGTCTGACACAATAATTAGATGGACACAAAAAGAAGCTTGACACAGTTATTAGCTGGAAACAAACTACGGAAAAAATCAACCCTTTTGATCACTTATTGATAAAAAAAAAACTGTAAGAGCTATGCAAAATATGTTACTATCAACTAACACTTTACATCCATAGAAATAAAAAAAAAAATCCATCGAAATCTG
>MJUU01064972.1:22154-58839 GCA_002080025.1 Modiolus philippinarum
ATGAAAAATAAAAATTCTACATAATCTGCAAATTCGCAATTTTGGCCCTGTTCGGCCCCTCATAGCTGGGACAGGAAACAAGTTATCAAAAATCTAATAGCTGAGTGCCATATTAATTTTTCACAAGGAATCCATTCAAAAAGACTGCATCAAAATCGGACTAAAAATAAAAAAATTTTTTTTTTTGAGATTTGCCCCTGTTGGGCCCAATTTATCTCGTGAGCGGTACATGCTACGTGAAATTTGTTCACATACTCCAGATTGGAAATTTCCTCAGAAGCACACTGAAACAAACACCATCAAAATCCAACTATTAATAAAGATTCTACAGTCAAAAATGTGAAAACACCCAATTTCACCCCTTTTTTGCCCCTTTCTCTAAAACGGGCAGGGCCACCAACTCAAAATTAAAACCTCTGTTTACGCGTGTGCCAAGATACATCATACTAAAATTGCATAATGATCCGTCCACTAGAAGCAAAGTTATGCTGTCCACAGACGCCGACGCCAGACGCCAACACCATACCAATATACGACCGCAAAATTTTGCGGTCGTATAAAAATAACAGTAACGAATATTTTAATGAACTTCGATCATTTTTCATTACGCCAACAAATTCCTAGAACTTGCTCTTTGTTACCTGTTTTGGGAATTTAAGATAGAATCAATAGTTACAGATAAATACTGAAATAACGAACATTCATTTCGTGCTCATTCATGACCAAATAACTAAATACCAAACTTACTGTAAATTTTGTTTCTGCATATGGCCATTTCGACAACTTATGTCTCTGCAGTGCATATATATAAAATCTAAGTATTTGGGTGACCACAAAACCCAAAGATGTTAAAAAAGGGACAGAGAACAAATATCAAATATGATCCAAGTGGAAAACCAAAATAATCTATTAAAGGACAGAGCTTTACATGAGGGAGATACTCCTTAGTTTTCAACAAATAAAAAAGAATTTAGATATTGTAAGATTAGGGTCAGCACCGAAGTACTGACTACTGGGCTTATGAATACCCTCGTGGTCTAACAGTTGTTCGGGCCATGTCCTAGTTTATGCGAGATAATCGGGTCATAATACGGATTTAGCCTGGCCTTGAACAGACTGTTCACAATCTTTGTTGAAAAAAAACCAAAAAAACGCCATGCACCGTTCAGTATTAAGACTCCTTCTATGGAAAATCCCAAAAGGCGGTATAAAAAACTAAATTTCCTGCCCTACCCATATCTCGTCTTTTGCAGAAGCAAACAAAACTCTTTTGTCTTGTTTGTCCCTTACACCCATATTTAACCTTCTTTCAACATTTTGAATTGATTTGTTATCGGCCCTATCCTGATGTAGCTGAAATATTGCTCAATAGACTGTAACTAACTAATCAAATTAATCAAACTTGTCAAACGGATTTCGGTAGAACCAACAAAAACATACTTTGCATTTTGCTTGTATAGAATTTCATGTAGCTTTGGTAACCAATACACAAGGAATGGAGATTTTCATGACTTATGTTTATTAAACTTGAAAAAAGAATTGATCCGGAACATTTTTCGTCAAGGACTTCCTAGCTAGTGTATGTAGTAATAATTTAATATTTGGTCTGAAGCTTTGGTATGATGAGTTGTACCATGTCTCCCCTTTTCAAGTCCAACCTTCATATACTTCCTGTTTGTCCATAACTTTGATTTCAATGTTTTCCCGCATTATTGCCAAATATTGCAATTTTTCGTCAAGGATTTATCAGCTTGTGTACGTAGTATTGATTTGATATTTATGATATGTAGTACCGTGTCTCTCTTTTTCAAGTCTGTCACATCTACTTTTTTTCTTGATGTCCATGTTTGTGTAATATTGTGTGTCAACACCTGTATCAGGACCATACTCACTTGTATTTGCACATACCATATTAATTCAGCGTTCAACGAGCGGGGTATACTTGCTGTCATTCGGCGACAGCTCTTGTTTTTCAAACTATTAAATGTTGTTTTCTTTACTGAAAAATTTGCGTTTTTTTTTTCATATTTAAGTCTTAAAAAATCTTTGTTTTTGAGAATGAGATTAGATGACAGGAGAGTGCCAGGTTGAAGGATTTTGCATATTTTACCTCAGAGCTTCTGGGGCCTTGCTTCGCGGGTCATCGTCAATCTGCAGACCAAATTTGCTTGCACATCATTTTGAACTCAGCTACGCCCCTGCCTTTGATATTGATGAGGTAAAATAACTACAGGTTTTAGTATTTACAAGACCTTTTTCATCTTATGGACTAGACATAGATATTTTGACACATGAGAAGGTGTATTACAGTGACTTACATTTTTTAGTACTGAATTGTCAGATCCAGAACTTGATATCTTTTGGCTTAGACCTTTGATGTAAAACATATTTGTGTTTGTGTGTATGGTCACTGTGACTGTTGAGATCATAGGGGCCTTCATGTTACCATGGGGTCAAATAACATTTTGTAGCATTGGTCTGCCCTGCAAACAACATATGTATCTTTGACCTTGACATATTATACCTGACTTGTGGTTATATTGTCACAAGTAGGTGTACCTCAAGCCAAAGTAAACTTATTGAGACTTTAAAGGCTTACCTTCCCATCAAGTAAATGTATTTTTAATACTAGTCTATCAAAAAGTAAAAAAAGAAGGTTCTGTCATCGTGAAACAAGATTTTTCTTCAGTACAATGGGACGTGTCTAATCTGATGCTCTATGGGACAAAAGTATTTGTCGGATTATTGAAGACGTGAGAATCCCAATCTTTAAAACCAAAAATTTATGTTGGATCTGACAGGACCTCAGAATGATGAGGTGTCAGATGAGACAGGTTTCACTGTAGTATAATGATGAGGTGTCAGATGAGACAGGTTTCACTGTAGTATAATGATGAGGTGTCAGATGAGACAGGTTTCACTGTAGTATAATACTATGCATCATAAATACAAATCAAGTTCAAAATAAACAACACCAATATCATATTCAATATCTTTATAAATAAAACATTATCTGCTTCCAAAAAAATCCAATGCATTTAGCAAGATACTATACCATTAACAAAATATTAAAAACAATCGGAAAAACATCTGCAATCAAATAGACAGGCAAATATCTGTAGGGGAAAATTCCAAAAAGTCCAAAAAAGCATCCATAAAAGTATGGCAATATACAGGTAACACTTATAGGGTCTGTAAGTCTTGTTCTACTTTCACTGCCAAATTCTGGAACTTTAAAATACATAATGCACTAAAACCGTCATCAGTCTTTCTCACTTCCGGGACACATTTCACTTGATTTTACAAGTAATACATTATTTTGTTTGATTTCTGTTTAAGTTAAGGTTAAAAAGTGTAAATTTCTTGAAGAATAAAATATTCTGGTTGAGAAAATGAACCACACACTTAAATTGAGCTATAAACCAAATATTATTATATATAAAAAAAAAAACAAGAGCTGTCGCCGAATGGCAGCCAAATATACCCCCCCCTCATTGAATCCTGGATCGATATGGTAAGTTCAAATCTAAGTTGGTGTGGACACAATACAGGTGTGGACACAGTACAAGTGTGGACACAATACAAGTATGGACACAATGATATAATCTTCAAGAAAGAACTTTTCACAAGGATTCCAATGAAAATACTCTGTCTAAATCAGACAAATATGAAATTCACCCTTTTTTAGCCTATTTGATATTTTACACAAAAATCATAAGCATTAGAGAACTTTCATTACAACACTTGAAAACAACTTTTCAAGAGGATTACAATAAAAAAAGTGTGTCTCTCTAACAATATGACTTTTACAATATCTGTGCTTAAAATTTTTTCTTGGAAAAAAAAGATAATTGCAGGAGAAATCAAGGAAAGTCAAAGTCGAATTATCTCCCCTTCCTGATTTCAAACAATCATATCCCTTCATGCATATCTACATATAGTGTTCTTCTTTTGTGTAAAGTTCATCAAAATCCTTCAAGTGGTTTAAGAGGAGTTGCACTTACGAGGTAACACATACACATTGAATCAACGACAAGTCAAAGTCAAATTATCTCACCTTCCTGGTTTCGGACAATTATCATATTCCTTCATGCACATCTCCATATAGTGTCCTTCCTTTGTGTAAAGTTTCATCAAAATCCGTTAAGTGGTTTAAGAGGAGTTGCACTTACGAGGTTAACTCATACATAGGGAATCAACAAAAGTAAAAGTCAAATTATCTCCACTTCCTGGTTTCAGACAATAATTATTTTCCTTCATGCACATCTCCATACAGTGTCTTTCCTTTGTGTAAAGTTTCATCAAAATCCTTCAAGTGGTTTAAGAGGAGTTGCGCTTACAAGAAGTGTGGACAGACGGAAGGCCAGACAGATGGACAGACAGACAGATAGGGTGATTCCTATATACCCCCAAACTTTGTTTGCGGGGGTATAAAAAAAATAACAATGGGATATGAGTGTTTATAAATGTTTTAAACTGGAAGATCTAGCAGTATGAACTCATACATTAAAAGTTATTTTTTTCAGAAATAAATTTTTTATTCATGATTAGTGTGCAGCCATTTTGCAACAAATTGGCACAGTTATCCAAACATGAACAACCTTTATCTTATTATAAACCTGTTTATCAATCTGTGAAAACATGGCTGTATTTCTAAAAAAAAATTGTTTTTTCATGTTTTTAAATACACGAATTGGGAATGTAACCACTCTCTCTTTTGCACATGATTCTATAAATAAGTCAAGCAAGTGCCTCTAGCCCAGCTAAAATATATAAATAGAAATAAAGGGAGACAATAACTAATTGTGGGGAGACAACAACTAAATAACAACAGTACAAAACATGGACCTCTTTCAATTTTGAGCAAGAAACCTGCATAGTATTTGCAGAGTTCACAGGCTTACATATCTATTACAGATATAAATTTCTTGTTCTTGTTCCTTCAGCTGAAATAAAGAATATTATAGGGTTATTGCATGAATATTGGGGAATGTTGTCCCGAGTAGAATTTTATATTGCATGAGCTTGCGAGTGCAATATATATTCTACGAGGGATAATATTCCCAAATATTCATGCAATAACCCTTTTATTGTATAGCAAAGCTAAAATTTCTATGAATAAGGGAATTTTTTATGTCAATGACGTCACAAAAATGACTTCATATTGCACTAGTGCAATATGGAAATATATTGCACGCTTACTTTTGGTTGCTTTCTTAGGGAAATATTATGTTGCTATACAATAATATATGTTATTCGGGCATCACAGGGGATACGGGTAAATATTCCCTGTCTGTGTTTTATATTCCCTGAGCCGTCAGGCGAAGGGAATATAGGGCACAGACAGGGAATATGAACCCCTATCCCCTGTGAAGCCCGAATAACTTTTATATTCTGCTAGAAGTGCTATAATTTTTCTGTTAGAAGCGTTTAAAAACTGTGATTTTGCTACCATGGAGATACGGTCTCATATCCCCTGTCAAGGTAACCAATCAAATTGCAGAATTTACCTGGATATTTCACTTCAACAGAATAAATTTTCTTACAAATATTTCAAATGCAATTAAATGCAAACAGATGGATTTCAAAAGAGCAATGTCAAGCAAACATTCCTACAATCATATTCAGTTCACCCTTCTGCTTCTACCTTATCCAGTTCTCCCAGTACAAAAACATTGCCTTTTCATCATAACAATTCAGTAATAGGGTCGTTAAGTCTTGATGAATTTTGAATATCTCAGTGATATTACCAGATAAATCTCCCAATACTTTTTGAAAAATATATGATATCACAAAGAGAAAAATATGAACGTCACAATCTTCGAAATCCCTTTTTGGCAGGAAATGATTTGAATGGCAGTTTTATAGTATATACTCTGTGTCAAGTTACTGGACATAACAACCTTTGTACAATCAAAAGATTCACATACAGTATCAAAGGAGTCACATTCCTTTCTTTCAAGTGATACCACTTTTCTTTTCAATAGCAAGGCAAGCAAAGTCCGACAACATCTGATTTACAGTGTTCACTTCCTCCCGCGTTGAAACATTTTTCAATTTATCACAAAGTTCTTCTAACTGACAAGCATCTTCCATCCTCCCAGAAATATTCAAGTATGTCTTCATCATATCAGATACCTACAATTATAAATTTGCATAGGAAATAGAAGAAAAGACTGAAGTTCTCACAAGCTGCATACTGAAAACTGTTATTTATAGAATAAGTTTGAGTAAAGAATTTAACACTGGTTTTTAGGAAATCATCTATGTATAAACTTTGGCAGCTCACTCACAAACTGAATTAGTCCATGGGACTTTATGTAAAGTTTTTGAGTGACCTGCCAGAGTTTATACATATATAATTTCCCAAAAACCAGTGTTTAATTCTTATTATTCCAAAAGAGTTAAAAAAAAATGTTTAATTGGATTAATGACATAGTTATTTCCTGCACTTTATTTTCATGAAGTGGATTAATGGGCAAACGGAACTATCGAAAAATATTTCTTTTGCTATTCATGACGTTGACCAATGAAATAAAACATTACAATTACATTTGGAATTATTTTAATGCTTTATATCTTTTTACTTGTAGGAGAATTTATCAAGACAAATAACATACCTTAAAAGCAAAATTTTGCATAAAAATTGACAAAGTTCAACAATGCTTCAAGTATTCTAAATCAAAATTTAAGCACCATGCACATGATTGATATTTAAAGAAAGGCAGTCATTTATTAGGGGTTTATTGAACCATAAACTAAATTTTTGACTCTTCACATTGAATAATCAGCAAAGCAGATTATGTAAAATGTGAAGAGCCAAAAATTGAGTTTATGAATCAATAAACCCAAAATAAATTAGAGCCATTACTTATATTTTTATATAATGCTGTTTGAATACTCAAACTAGAGGCTCAGAACTGAGTATGAATCACTCACCTGACAAAATGCTTACAGCGGGTGATGAAAGTGATGTTTATTCCATAGGGAGCTTTGTTAAAATATGTTCTGTGTCTGCAGTCTTGTTTTTTAATCAGATGAAAACAAAATAAGCAATCTTAGTTTGGCTGAATTTACTTCAATAGTTTCAGTGCATATGATGAATAATATGTTTTCCTATAAGGGTCCCATTTTAAGCAAAGTTCTGTGCTGGGAGCTAATTATTTTTGTTGGATCCAAACAAAAAGAGCAATCTTTTGTAAAGGACCTTCCATATACCATTTCTGCAAAGTTTTGTTGAATTTGCTTCAGTGGTTTCAAAGGAGAAGATGAAAATGTTGAATTTTCCATAGGGCATTTTTTGTTAAATGATGTTTGGTGCTGGCAGACAGTTTTTTGTTGAATCAGAACAAATTGAGCAATCTTTGTAAAGGACATTTCAGTACAGTTTACTTAAAATCACCTCTATAGTTTCAGAGCAGATGATGAAAATGATGTTTTTTCCATAGGGCCAATGTTAATACTAAGATCCGCACTGGCGGACATGTTTTTTTTTTTATCAAATTGGAAAGAAATTAGTAATCTTTGTGAAGGACCTTCCATAAATCATTCCTGTAAAGTTTGGTTGAATTTGCTTCCATGATTCAGAGAAGATGAAACTGTGAATTTCCAATAGGGCCAATGTTAAACTATCTTCTGTGCTGGCAGCCATGTTTTTCGTTGAATCAAGATGAAATGGGCATTCTTTGTATATATAGGACCTCCCATACATCATTCCAGTACAATTTAATTGAATTTGCCTCCATAGTTTCAGAGCAGATGTTGAAAAACATAGAAAACAGGCACAGCCTGCTAAGCTCAACTTGTTGCATAGCATTGTCACATTTGAAAATGTCAGTAAACAGGAATGGACTATAATCATTCTTCTCAACAGATTCATTCATGCATAAAATGTAGGTCACAGTCAGCATCCGAAGCATGCATTGTTGCTGTCATCCCAAAATGCATTACACATATCAATATGGTTGATGTGGGACATGTCAGTAAGTGAGAATTGACTTGAACCATTCTACCTAACCAAGTCTAGGTCACAGTCAGCATCTGAAACATGCTTGTTGTCATCCCTAAATGCATCAAACATACCAATATCATTGATGTGGGACATGTTAGTAATCAGGAATGGACTTTAACCATTCTAAATAACTAAGTGGCTCATTCGTAAAATGTAGGTCACAGACAGCATCCGAAGCATGCCTTGTTGTTTCATCCCAAAATGCATCATACATACCAATATGGTTGATGTGGGACATGTCAGTAACCCGGAATGGAATTTAACCATTCTTTCTAACCAGACCATACATCATTCCTGTAAAGTTTGGTTGAATTTGCTTATGTGGTTTCAGAGAAGATGAAAACGTGAATTTCCTATAGTGCCATTGTTAAACTATGTTCTGCCCTGGCGGCCAAGTTTTTTGTCAAATTGGAATAAAATTAGTATTCTTTGTAAAGGACCTTTAACACATCATTTCAGTACAGTTTAGTTAAATTTGCTTCAATAGTTTCAGAGCAGATGTTGAAAATGATGTTTTTCCCATTGGGTCAAATGTTTAAACTAAGATACACACTTGCAGCCATGTTTTCTATCGAATCAAACACAATGAGCAATCTTTGTGAAGGACCTTCCATCCATCATTCCTGTAAAGTTTGATTGAATTTGCTTTGGTGGTTTCAGAGGAGAAGATGAAAATGTGAAAAGTTTACAGAGGATGGACAGACAACGGATGCTAAGTGATGGCAATAGCTTACACCAAGCCTTTCATGGGTCAGGTAAACTAAAAATGGAATGGGATTTTATGAAAGGCTCATATATGGCTGTGACCCCTAGAAAAAAATAATTTGGACATACATGTAAAGTTCCCCGTGAATAATTCCATACATTCCAAGAGAATTTACAGTTAATCCCCCCTATTATTGGCTGCTAAAAATGGGACCCTGAATTGCACATCCTCACATACTAATATAACATAATATAGATATGAGAAATATATTGAATGTCCAAGATGTTGCACATCTAGAGATATTGATCTCAACATTTTCAATCTACCGATACTGGAATTGCCAAGGTGTGCTTCATGTTATTACCTGTAATGCTTCATCTTTCACTCGTTTAGAAGAAAATGTTTTATCTTCCACTAGGAATCTCAGCCTTGATTTTGCCAGTGTTATTGGTGTTCTACCAAAATTATCTGATGTTGTAACATTGGTGCCTGGAAATCAATGAATATCACAAAATCAAATTCAGTACATATCTTCTAGGGTACCGGTACATGCATTCTTTAAGAACTGATTAATTGTACACATATATTAAATGTTTTTACCACAGGTTGGCACTTTATAGCATAGATTTCCTCCCGAGCGTCAGTAAGGGGTAAAATGTCACCACAAAGTGCCAACCATGATTACCATTAATTGTTTTGATTCTAATAGGACTGTAAGTATGGTATTTTGAAATAGAAGAAATCAAGGTTATAAATTATTATTAAATTTACCACATGTATTGATACTAAGTTAAACTGTGCTCCACGCTGGCAGCCATCTTGGATGAGGTACAAACGCAAAAATCACAAACTTTAAAGGGGACCACCCAAGGACTATTGTGACAAAATTTGGTCCCCACTGGCTCAGTGGTTTCAGAGGAGAAGATCTTTAAATGCATTTCCCATAGGGTCCTATGTTAAACTATCTTCCCCGCTGGTGGCCATCCTGGATGAGATGCTGGACATATGTAGGTTCTGGAAAACCTCAACACTTTTGCAATTCACATTTAACCTTTATCTCAAACAGTTTTTGAAATAAAAGTAAAAACGTTCAAAAATTGTGAAAATTCAAAGAAAAAGTGGCAATAACTCCTATGTGGGTTGTCAGATTTTCTTCAAAATTGCAGGACATGTAGACCTTACTATGCTGACCATTTTTGTTATACAAATTTCACTTCTATCTTCTATCAATTTCAATATATAAGACCAGAAGTAACGAAAAACTGAAAATTTTACGGAAAAGGGGCAATAACTCCAAGACGGGTAAACGGATATTCTCCAAAATTGCAGGGCAGGTAGATCTCATCATGCTGATCATTTTAACCTCATGTCAGAATTTCGATATCTGAAATGGTGTTTGCGTAATTTGCAAAAAACAGCAATTTAACCCTATGTTCTATTTTTAGTAACAGGGGCCATGTTGTTTGGTCTACGGACATAAAAATCACAAATTTGAAAGAGCATACCCTGGTGATGATTCAGGCCAAGTTTGCTTAGTATTGGCCCAGTCGTTTCAGAGGAGAAGATCTTTGAATAATAGTTAAAGGACAGGCGGATAGACGGACGGACTGACGACGGATGCCGAGTGATGGCAAAAGGTGAGCTAAATATAAAATTTGCCAGCAAATAATTTGTCTAAAGGGTGTATGAAAATCTAGGATTTTTTTTATAATGGCCTAAAGTAAAGTTCAATTTCATAAATCTAAATCATCTGTTTAATTTTTTAACAAATACAGGCGACCCATAGCCAAATTCTAGCACTTTGTGGCTAGGATAAAAAGTGTTATAAGTATTGAATGATTATGTTGTTGCTAGAGTACATCCACATCACTCTTTGGAGCTGCAATAAAATTATTTTTCTGGTTGAATGTCAACTCTCAATCACAAAATATACAATGAATGGACTTGATTGGATAATTGCGCAAAGTTGCTCTCATAAACAGATAATCAAACTTTTATTACTAACCACTAACAGACCTTCATTTTTCTGCTGACAATAGTTTTCTGATACAAATGATGGTAAAATTTTAGTAAATTAGAAGTTATGATGAAAATGCCCTAGCAATAATGCTATATAATGATTAGAGCCATATCTCCTATTTAAAGTAACAGCTGCAGTGTTGTTTGGTGACTTGCGATAGTCAAATTCAGATGAATATACCAGGTACAATAGTAACTTTTCAGGTTGGTTAAACTTGAATAGTGTTATCAATGTAGCTTCCAATAGAATTTATGATTACAGAAAGATGATGCTAAATGACAACAAAATGTTTTATTATTTTCATGATAATATCTAATTGATGTGATGGATTCATTTGACACCACATAACATTCTGTAACTGGTAAATATCATTTTAAACCTGGAATTTCCATAAAAGGTACATATATAACATTCTATGTTTTGAAACATCAGGTATACAACATATTTATAGGCTAATGGTCATTATATCATAATTCAAGCAATAATGTCATTAATGTAGCCTGGAAAGTTTGGTCAATACATCAATTAGAGCATACTGATCTCGAACTGTGTCTTAAGTCAATGTGCTCTAGTCATGTCCATAATCGTTAGCCTTTATCTATATAATAACTCATGAATTATCAATTAAATTGAAATAATATAAAGATATTTAATCCCTTCAATAATGACAATTCCATACTCTCTTTGCATCAAGTGAGCTAGAAAGAGTCTGAAAGGTAGAATCTGTAATTAAAAAATTTTGCATCACAATTATAATTTACCTGCTTTAAGAAGAAGAGTAACAGTTGGTACCTTTCCTGTGCATGCAGCTGAAAAATAAAATAACATTAAGAATTATATTAAATTTGTACTTTTATTTCTATGAAACGTACCTGCTCAATAAAATATCATATTGCACAGTTGATCATGAATAATCATATTGCACACTGACTGTGATTGACGTTTAATAGGCCACACGCCTCTCACACCCACAATAGATAAACCATGCCCCATATGTTTTTCATCTGTGACTTAAATGTCAATCATATATATTAATAAAACAATAATGGCACTTCTATACTCAATCAATATGGGGTTTAATGGAGCGCAAAAATAATATTGAACTCGGGTAAATACTTGTTCAATATTACTTTATTGCTCAGTTAAACCCCATATTAATCTTATGGAAATACCATAATTTAATAATATTACAAATTTCATCTTCAATGAGAGAAAAAAATTGTAATGCCTTATTATAGAATAAAGTACCATTTTGAAAAAAAATAAAATAAAGGGCTAGGCCTAACGCAGCATGATTACGACCCCAGCTTGTCGGCCACTGCAATTTAAATAAGTGTAATTTAAAAGTGAATATGGACACAGTTACGAGCTTGACACAGTAACTAGATGGACACAATAAGGAGATTGACAGTTATTGGCTGGAAACAAACTACGGAACATTAAAATTAGCCCTTTTGATCCCTGAAGGCTCCGATAAGATTTACACAAAATTTTTGACATAATACTGACATGAATCAAGATGAATCCAAAGAAAAAATCCCCATTGTAATCCGATTTTTAATAACGACTTTACATATTTTCAAAAATAGTAATTTTGGCACCTTTGGCCCCTTATAGTTCAGAAACTGTAAGAGATATGCCAAATCCGTTGACAGACCACTGAAAGCTTACAACAAGAGGAACCCAAAGAAAATAATCCCATTGAAATCATATGAAAAATAAGAATTTTTGGTGTGCAATTTTGGCCCATTTGGCCCCTCATAGCTCAGAAAGGAAACACGTTATCAAAAATCTGATGGTGCAGTACTATACAGTAGTCTCCCTCTTGAGAGACCACCCTATTTGCAACATAAAATTGGCCTTTCAAAAGGGGTGGTCTCTCAAAAGGAATATGTCAAAAATTCTAAAGGCTGAATATAAGTATATTGTGTAAAACATTTGCTATTCTATTTCAGTTAATGTATGTATGAAAGCATTCAAAATGTCTTCTTATTTATCACATGCACATTTGATACATTATATTTATATTCATTTATATGCAGAACCTAAATTTACAGTAACCTCGGTATTTTGTTATTTTTTACCACTGGGACGATGCCACTGCTGGTGGACTGTTAGTCCCCAAGGGTATTCACCAACCCAGTAGCCAGTACTTCGGTGCTGGCCAGAAAACCGATTTTATTTGAAAATTTGCAATATCTAAATTTCAGAAAATTTGTTAAAACCTAAGGTGTATCTCCCTCTTGCATAGCTCTGTCCTTAGCTGATTTTGGCTTTCCTATTTAGATCCTATTAGTAATTTGTTCTCTATCAGCGTTTACACATATTTCGGTTTATGGATTTCCAAATGTTTTGATTTTATCTGTACTGATGAGACATATGTTGTCGAAATGCGCATATGCAGAACTTAAATTTACAGTAACCTCGGTATTTTGTTATTTTATATCTAACACAGATTTAAAACACATGCATGTGCAATCATTAAAATACATGCATTAACCAGAAACCTATCATACATGGCCCTGAACTTTCATTCTCAACAACTTGTCTTTATCAAATATTTAAGTGAGAGTTAATTAGTTCACCTTTAAAGAATAAAATTTCTAAACATAGGTAATCAACGATTACAAACTTCGCCTCGTTATGGCACATGGACACAGAAACCCAATTTGGCCAGGGTGCTCATTTACCATCCCTAAGGCATGTATACAAAGGCTAGATGATCTTACCATGTACAGTAACCGAGACCTGAATTCTGACATTAACTTGAATGTAAGTCAATCATGCGGGAAAATATAGGTAAAAGTGATCTAATTTTGCCTGGATGCTGACCTACCGCAAAAGACGCATGCACATGCAAGGTTAGATGATCCTACCACGTACAATGACTGACATCTGAACTCGGACATAAACTTGAATGTAAGTCCTTCAAGCGGATAATATAGGTCAAAGTGACCTAACTTTGCCTGGATGCTGACCTACCATCAGAGATGCATGTACATGCAAGGTTAGATGATTCTACCATGTACAGTGACCGAGATCTGAACTCGGACGTAAACTTGAATATAAGTCACTCAAGCGGATAATATAGGTCAAAGTGACTTAATTTTGCCTGGATGCTGACCTACCATCAGAGATGCATGCACATGAAAGGTTAGATGATCCTACAATGTACAGTGATTGAGATCTGAACTCAGACGTAAACTTGAATGTAAGTCACTCAAGCGGAAAATATAGGTCAAAGTGACCTAATTTTGCCTGGGTGCTGACCTATCATCAGAGATCCATGCAAATGCAAGGTTAGATGATCCTACCATGTACAGTGACTGAGATCTGAACTCGGACGTAAACTTGAATGTAAGTCACTCAAGTGGAAAATATAGGTAAAAGTGACCTAATTTTGCCTGGATGCTGACCTACTATCAAGGATGCATGCACATGCAAGGTTAGATGATCCTACCATGTACAGTGACTGAGATCTGAACTCGGATGTAAACTTGAATGTCAGTCACTCAAGCGAAAATATAGGTCAAAGTGATCTAATTTTGCCTGGATGCTGACCTACCATCAGAGATGCCTGCACATACACAGTTAGATTATTGTACTATGTATAGTAACTGAGATATGAAATAAAATGCAAATTTGAATGCAAGCCACTCAAGCGGAAAATACAGGTCAGAGAGACTTTAATTTTCTTGCAGGCTGTGAGTTAACCCAAGATGCACCTGCATGCAAAGTTTGATGACCCTACACTACATAGTTACTAAGATATATACCCAAATGCGGACACGGACGAAGACGTTGACGCAGACGCGGACGAAGACGTGGACACGGACGCGGACACCGGGGGTTCTCCAATAGTCCCCCTCAACTTCGTTGAGGCGAACTAATAATTACAGATAATTATGTATCAAATCATTATATTTCTCTTTAATATACCTGTAGGGCTTCTCACCTGCCAATTAAGTCAATTTAATTGATGTTTAATTCTTCCATTAACTTATTACAAAGTGGCATTTAATTTTCATCAGTGTTTACAAAACAAAACATGGTCTTTATGGAGGGGTAATGTGCATATTTTTGACACAGAAAGGGTGGTCTCTGGTTGGGTTTTAGGGGTGGTCCTCCAAAAGGGGTCAATCTGTTCACAAAAGAGTTAATACAAGAGAAATGTGACCTCTAGAAAGGGGACGTCTCTCAAATGAGTGGTCTTTCAAGAGGGGACTACTGAATTTATTTTCATTAAAAATCCATTGCAAAAAACTGCATCAAAATCGGACTAAAAATAAAAATAATAAAATTTTTGAAATTTGCCCCTTTTGTCTCATGAAGGGTACATGCCACATAAAATCTGTTGAAATACTGAAGATAGGAAATTCAATTAGGAACACACTGAAAGAAACCCCATCAAAATCTGATAAATAATAAATATTCTACAGCCATATATGTGAAAACATCCAAATTTGCCCTTTTTGGCCCCTTTTTTAAAAAATGGGCAGGGCAAAAATAACATACACTAAACCCAGCCTTCCTTTTAAGCCAAGGAACACTGAGTCAAAATTTCATAAGGATTGATCAACTGGAAACCCTAGTTATTTACCAAAAACAGAAGTGTCTACAGATGACAACGACGACGAACGACGACAGCGCCATACCATTAGCCGACCTCAAACTTTTTGCGGTCGTATAAAAAACTGAATGAATATTTTGTTTACTTGCTTTTGAATGTGATAAATTAAGAATATTTACACATCAATTGTTTTATCATCTGTTATCATAAGAAATGAGGACAGCATTTCCATACATGAAAAGTTCTAATAGTACAATTACAGTCTTCCAGAAATGTGCCATTGTACAGATTTTGATGCCAGTTGTTTGTACAGATAGTTTTCCAAATTTATCATAATTGACTTATTTGAATGAAATGATGAAAAATACAACATTCTTACCTAAATGTAAAGGTGTATTTCCTAGGACATCTTTAAGGTTTGGGTCTGCTCCTTTGTCTAGTAATGCTTTTACTGAAAATAAAACAAATAATTACATTGAAAACTGAGCAGGAGGTAAAATACAATTTAAATGTTTTAATTAAAATTGAAAATACCGTACATGTAATTAGAATTAATAATACTAAAAACTGATATGTTTCTTAATCATGAGATTTAATTTCAAAGGAACATGTCTGAACACAACCTGAGCAAACCCAAAACCTGTGTAAAGTATACTCCCTTCTCACTTCTCTGATGGTTCCACTTCTTTGTGGTATTCATGTTCATTTCAACCAAATTTTTAACTGTGACGTCACGGTTCCTACGTAGCTACGTACAACAAAGATATGAGCTACCAGTATAAATATGTACATGAAATTTAGCCCTAGGTTTCAAAATCTATCCAATTAAACATTCTACTATGGATACACATTAAGCAATAGTTTCTAGTAAATATATCTGGTACTTCCCTTTATTGCATTGTTTCTAAAATTGTGATTGTTAAATTTCGTTTTTTCTAATTTTGAGGTTTACCAAGAACTTAAGGACATTAAAATTAAACAAGGGCTATGCATAGCCATATATCCCCGCCGCTCCAGCAATTTGAAACCCCACATATTTGAGGTAAATTTAAAAGTTAAGAAGGGGCATTACTCCTACAAAAATTTTTAACCAGGACTCATCTTAGAACTCACTTGAAGTATTCCTCAACTAAAGGTACTGTATAAATATTATCCCAATCCAATGAGATATAAATTTGTTAGAACGCTTACAAGTATATTTTGTCAATTTTCAAAGTTAAAAAGGGGCATAACTCCTACAAAAATACTTGAATAGAACTCATCTTTGAACTCCCTTGAGTCATTCTAGAACTTAAGCTACTGTTAAAATATTATCCAAATCCAATAAGAAATAAATTTTCTAGAGCGCTTACAAGGATATTTTGTCCATTTTCAAAGTTAAAAAGGGGCATAACTCCTACAAAAATACTCGAACAGGGCTCATCTTTGAACTCATTTGAGGCATTCTAGAACTAAAGTTAACGTGTAAATATTATCCAAATCCAATGAGAAATAAATTTTCTAGAGCACTTACAAGGATATTTTGTCCATTTTCAAAGTTAAAAAGGGGCATAACTCCTACAAAAATACTCAAACAGGGCTCATTTTTGAATTCACTTGAGGCATTCTGGAACTAAAGCTACTGTGTAAATATTATCCAAATCCAATGAGAAATAAATTTTCTAGAGCGCTTACAAGGATATTTTGTCAATTTTCTAAGTTAAAAAGGGGCATAACTCCTACAAAAATCTTCAAATAGGACTCATCTTAGAACTCGCTCGAGGTATCCTTGAACTAAAGCTACTGTATAAATATTATTGAAATCAAATGAGAAATAAACTTGCTAGAGCACTTACAAGGGGGACGGACGGACGGACGGACGGACAGACGCCCGGCATTACCATATCCCCGCACCGCGTTGCGGCGGAGATAACTATCAAGAAATTGTAATAAAAGGGAACTGTTAGAGATTTTTTTCTCTAATTTTTATTTATTTGAAGTAAAGATTTCCCTGGTGAGCAATTTCCTCAAAAGTGTCACAATCTTGTTGCTACCTATTATGGGTCATGTGAATTTTTGTATCATTGTGCCATTTTATAAAAGTGATTTAAATTAATTATTTAACTAAATCTTCTGTTTAGCTTGTGCTATAAATAATATTTTTTTGTAAAAATGCAAAAAAAGATTTGCCATTAATAATCAAGAAGACAAATTCCTCAATATTTCATTGCACTCTGCCTTGAATTGACATGATACACTTCTGTCATTGGCTTATCAGTGACTTAGATTTTACCCACTTGTTAGTTATCAATTTTTTTCGCCACAGGAATGTGAAATTTGAACAAGAATTAGAGAAACAAATTTAACTATGAAGATTACTGGCTGGTCACATTTTTTATCTTAGTATTTACAAATGTTATGAATGTACTCCGCTAATATATTTATTTAAGGTAGTAGACCTAGGTTAAGGGAAATAACTCTTAAAATCGTTTGTATGTTTGTTTTAATCATTTTCATAAATATATTGTAAGCTTCTATGTAACACAGATGATTTTGGTTCTTTTTCACATAAATGCTTAAAAAGCGTCAATGAAACTAACTGTTTCAAACACCTTGCTGATTTAAAGAGTTATCTCCCTTAACCTAGGTCTACTACCTTAAACAAGATACATTATATACATCTGAAAATGTGATTATTTTTTTTTCTTAAAAAATGGCATAAACAGCATGTACTTGGTAGTAACTTTATAATGAATAATTAACAAAATGTATCATACAGATACCTATGTGGTCATTGCCTTGAGATGCAGAGAAATGTAAAGGAGTCCTCAGCTTACTATCTTTACAGCAAACATCAACACCACTCTCTAAAAGTTCTATCACTGAAATAACAAATCAGCAGACCTGGGGTAATTGAAAATGTAATTGTAATTGACTGTAATTAATTACATTTTCTAATGTAATTGAATGTAATGTGTAATTGAGAGAAATTTCAATTACATGTAATTGTAATTTAATTAATTACAGGACTGAAAAACCATNTAATTTAAAACCAGCAATTAAAGTTTACCTATCAAAACAAAATGTCATACATTAAAGGTTTTAATTGGTGTAATAACCAAATAATACATAAAACAGAGTAGACTTGTCTATATCTTTAGATGCAAAATTATGTTAATTAATTTATTCATTTTAAATAAAAAATGGATAAATATATGAAACGGTTTAATGTTTGAAAAATATCTACAAAAACATGAATAGTGTTTAACATGTTTTTTCTGAAATTTGATATCTTAAATTTTGAAGAAAAAAAAATAAATGCTTGCTCAAAATCATAGAAATCACATATTCCTACGATCATTATACTGTTCTCTTGTATACCCACTGAAATGATCTCAAAACAAAGAATACATCAAAATTGTTAAAATTTTTGTAGCTAAAACATAAAGAAATATATACCTACCGGTCCTAATAACGAATTAAAAAAAACAACAAAAAGTATCGTAACATCAATGTTTTTCATGAACATTTACCAAACAATATTCCAGTTTGGATCCTAGGTAACTGGGCAGCTAACAGATGCAGTCATTTGTTAATTGCTGTAGACTTATTACCATGGTCTAAAGTTTAGAGCCCAAATTTTAAAAAGTCTTAGCAGACCCAAAATATAAGTCACCCAGTAGATTTTACCGTTCATCAAAATTGCTTGTTGGAAATTGTCATTGGGTGTCAACCTTCAAAGTTTGTATCATACCATACACATTATATGAAGTGTAAAATTGAAATGTAATTTGTAATTTAATTAATTACAACTAAGAAAATGCTGTAATTGTAATTGTAATTTAATTGAGGAAATTTGAAATGTAATTGTAATTTAATTAATTACATTTCAAAGTAATTGACCCCAGGTCTGCAAATCAGGATATACAGATAGTTTTTTTTCCTAAATATTTTGTTTTAAGTTATACTGTATAATCATTTATGTTCGTGGAAATAAAATTTAGTGGATTTATCATTTACAACTATTTTGTGTGGACAAATTTTCTTGGAATTCAAATAGTATATGGTAATTAGGCCCTATCAAGTTAATTTGTAGATTCTCATCCACCTGTAACAAAAATTCTGGGGCGGGTGGGAGGGTTTTATTTTATTTTTTTTACTGATTTTCACTTAAATTGATAGAAATTTAAACAAAAAAATTGAAAATAGAAAAAAATTGAGCTTAAAAAAAAATGGGGCGGGTGGGGATGAGAATCTATTAATTAATTTGATGTAGCCTTACTATTGCTGGAGTTGAATTTGTGGGGATTTAATTTTGTTGATAACTCTTGACCACTAAATAAACAAAATTGAATCCTGTACTACTATTTCTACTTGTAAAGTATGTATTTACTAATAAATTGATAAAAAAGACAGAAAAAGTAATTTAAACTTATATATAAAGGAAGTCAGTTTGTACTGTCAGTCCTGATCACCAAATAATATATAGATCCCACATATTTATGGTGACAGTCCCGATATTTTTCTTACATAGGTCAGACAAAAAATTATACAATTGACAGAAACTCTAAATGTGCCAGTCTCATAACTGACAAGCTAAAAAAATTAATTCTGTTTTTCCTACAGGATGTATTCTCCTGAGGTTTCAGTTTCATTTGAATCCCGTTTCTGAATAATTCTTAAAACTTACCTTATGAGTGTAAATTTTTCATTGATTTATTATTCATTAAGACCCTCCAAAATGGAGTAAAAAATTATGTACCTTAGTCCTACAACCAGTAGTTTTCAAGAAATAAAAAATTTTATTTTTTGACCAATCTTGACCATTGACCTCAGTCAGAATTTAGCCTATTTTTGGGTAGGGGTAATAAAACTCATTTTTCAAGAAAAATATGTATCTTATTCATTTGATTTCTTTTCTAAATTCTTAAAAATGTAGTTGTCCAACTAATTTAAGCAAAAATGGTGAGTTTTGATTGTTTAGTTGATGGAAAATTTGCAAAATCTTAATTTTTACAGATTTTACGATGTCTTGAATTTGACCAAAAAAAGCAACATTTTCTTACAAGACTTTCTTATATCACAAGTAACCTATGTTTTTTATTAGTGATACTTCTTAAGATTAATGAGATCTAACAATCTAAAAAACTTTGACAGAAAACTTGTTGGTAGAAATCAATATTTGTACCAAAAATGGCCTAATAAAGGCCAAAATTGAATTTTGATGAAATTTTAAATGATTATATTACAAAAGAATGCACACTGACATATGGTTTTCTCTTCAAATATGATTTTTTCAGAGTTTCACATTTTCAAAATATAGATTTGGGAAAAATTTGTTGCAGGAAAATTTTGACCCCTTGGGAGAATACACAAATCTCCTATCAGTGTTTTACATTTATGGTTGCATGGAAACATGATGTTTTATTTTTGAGACATTCATTATATAATTACAAGCCAGGGATACAAGGTAAGTCTTAGACATTACAAAAAGAGGAAGTCAAGGATTATGATAACAAATAGTTCCAAATTCCACATCTATTTTGAGGGAAAGTTCAAACTGTCTTAATCTTGATAATCCATTGATGTTGTTTGGATTGTGTATTAAAGAATGTTGGATATTTCCAATCTGGTGACCAATGTTATGTAAACCAGAAAAAGCATAAAAGTTTAAAAAAAAGATAAACCATCACAGAAATGTTGTCTCGGTAAACAAAATAAGAAGGGAAACCATCTCTTGTGTTTCCCTGCAATGTCTACTTCACTGGTAACAAAATGGTAGAGAAGACAGTAAAGAAATATTTATATTTTCAAAACAAATTCTGGATCACATCAGTAATTATAGCAGGTATTATCTACATATGCTTCAAATGATAATATCTATAAATTACCCGAGAGTTGACAACTTTGTCAATTAAAGCTGACCAACACTTATTGGTTATAATACAAACAGACAGCTTACCATAATAGCCAAATGTAAAGTATTAAAAAACAACTTACTCAATCTAAATTATGTAAAAATGCTCTGAAAATATTCTCAAATTTATACAAATCTTACCTGCTTCCAAATTGTTTTCATTTGATGCATTTCTCAATTTTCTTTCATCTACAACAACAAAAGTATGTAAACAATTCTCCATTAAAAAATAATAAATCAAGGTATTAGATAATTAATAGTGACAAATTACTAGGTACTTTTTGACTTGGAGAAAATTAGGTAAAATATATCTGGAGGTCACCAGCTTTGCTCTATCACTACAGCAACTCTAAGAGCATTGTGTATATTAAAATGTCAATGAATACAAAACCTACAATGAGAACTCTATATATTTTCTGAAAAGCAATGCAAGAAACAGATATGTTCCTAAACAAGAGTTGTAAACAAACAGTAAAAGCAATGATTGTGATTATGCTAATAATATTTGATGGTAATACTCCAAAGCCTAGTGATATGTTTTACAGCTCAATATAGCACAAGGGACAACCTGAGTATATCAGCCTCATACATCACACACTACCACACAATTTTTACATAATAATTGGAAATCCTGTATAACTAATGAAATTCTTTAGAATGAAGTGGATTATTTTGCCTGCTTTTTAAGCCTGAGGTAAAATTAATATGCTAAATATATGAATTATAGGAAATCCTGATATTCAATACACTTCATGTTCATTACTGACCTGGAATTCAGATGGTACCCAGCTACATAGAATTAATACAGGTATTTTAGTAATACAAGAGGCTCACTAGCCTATATTGCTCACCTGGCTCTGGGAGGATCCAGTATCCTAATTAACGATTAAGTGGTAACATACTGAATATTTTGTCATATAGTATACATGCACATGACAAAAAATGGTGAAGATTCAAATCAAAAGGATATTTTAAACTATGTTCCCCATTTGGGCCATCTGGGATAAAGTTGGAACCTGTAAAACACCTTTCCTCAAGGGGACCACCAAAAGACTATTGTGGAAAAATTTCATTCCAACTGGCATAGTAGTTTTAAATCTTTGAAAGTGTTAAAACATAGAAAGCAGCCACAGCCAGCTAAACTCACCTTGTTGCACAGCATTGTCACATGTTGCACATGTCAGTAAACAGAAATAGTTTTTAACAGATTTAGTCATGCATAGACTGCATCTGAAGCATGCATTGTTGTTGTCATCCCAAAATACATCATACATGTCAATATGTTTGCTAAGGGACATGTCAGTAAGCAGGAATGGACTTAAAACCATTCTACCTAACCAAATCGCTCATGCGTAAAATGAAGGACATAGACAGCATCCGAAGCATGCATTGTTGTTGTCATCCCAAAATGCATCAAACATACCAGTATGGTTGATGTGGGCCATGTCAGTAAGCGGAAATGGACTTAAACCATTCAACTGACCAATACATCGGCAAACGAATACCAAAGCAAGAATGAGGAAAGGGGAAATTCTAAAATCATAAATCCAAAATCACGGCAATTCACAGCAACACGAATTGAGACAGTATGACAAAGACAAAACAAATAAACAAAAATGAACAAGAACACCAAATAACTAAAGCACTAGCAGTGTAAACCCCTATAAAACTGAGGTATCATCAGGTGCTCCGGAAGGGTAAGCATGATCTGATCCATGCGTGGCACCCGTCACACTGCCAGTGAAAAGTCTGGTTTTGTCACAGTCGGTGTTAGTCAGTCCGGTAACAAACTCTGGATCTACCCAAAGATATCTGTTATCATTTGTGAAACAGAAACATTATAATGGTCTGTCAAATCGTGGTGACAACCGTAAAACTTCTGTAGTGACAATTGCAACAGTGACTGAACATACCCTTGATGTATAAGTTTTTGAGACAGTAATTTCGCTCTGTTGACAAAATCGCTGTACAAACTACAGGCACGGCAATAGCGAATGAGTTGTGAAATGTACACGCCATATGCCGGAGAAGTGGGAATATTACTGCTCAAATACGGGAAGTTCACTATTGGAAAGTCGAAATCATCACGCTTGTCGTAAAGTTTTGTTTTCAGACGTCCAGAGTTGTCAATGTAGAGGTATAGGTCAAGGTATGATGCTGATGATGGTGTATCAGTGGTCTCTTTAATTTCCAGTTCATTTGGGTATATAAGATGAAGGTTATCCTTAAATTGAGGATTGTTCAATGAAAGAACATCATCTATATAACAGAAACTGAAATTAAAGGATTTGGCTAGCTTATTATCATTTTTCTGAACTAGCCCTTGTATGAACCTGGCTTTGTACGAATAAAGAAACAAATCTGCTAAAAGTGGCTCACAATTAGTCCCCATAGGTATTCCTATTGTCTGCTGGAAAACTTGCCCTCCAAATTCTACAAATATGTTATCAATCAAGAATTCCAGCATTGCAATGACATCCTCCTCTGTATACTTTTTGTGTGAATCAGTGTGATGTTTAACAAAATAGGCCCCATCTTTACCTATAACTAAGTATGAATATCTTCTTTCACCCTTTTTAGTATAGAAAGACTGATGTATTAAATCCCGGAGTTCTGACTTTAGCTTATCGTGTGGAAGAGCAGTATAGAGAGTAGAAAAATCAAAAGTTTTGACACTGTTGCAATGGTTGAGTTCAGTTGAAGATAGATATTCTAATAAGTCTTTTGAGGTTTTGAGAATCCACATCTGATTCACTCCACTTGTTGAGTATACTTTATCACTGTATATCTTAAGGCCATCTTTGACTGCAGTAAGTAATGAAGTGAGGAGCTTAGAAAGAGGTTTTGTTGTGCATTTGGCAGACCCAGCAATGTATCTCTGTTTGTAAGGGCATTTATGTAATTTGGGGTACCCAGTAGATACAAGGCAGATTGTTGTTCTCTTCACTCAAACTGATACCAAAGGAAGACAATACTGATTTGTGATTGTTATGTATATCCTCCCTTGGTATGGTGGAGAGTTTGTATGTGGGATTGCCAAATGAATTGTCAATGTCCATCTCCTTCATTAAGCAGTCAATGTAGTGTCTTTTGCAGATAAATGTGATGTTGTTTTGGGCCTTGTCGGATGGTACGATGACATAATTGTCATGGATGAAGGACAATGTTTTTTCTACCTCGGGATCAAGTCGCTCATGCCTAAAATGTAGGTTAGAGACAGCATACGAAGCATTCATTGTTGTTGTCACCCAAAATTCATTATACATACCACTATGGTTGATGTGGGCCCTGTCAGTAAGCGGGAATGGACTTTAACCATTCTACCTAACCAAGTCGCTCATGCATAAAATGTAGGTCAGAGACAGCATCCGAAGCATGCATTCCAGTTGTCATCCAAAAATGCATCAGGCATACCAATATGGTTGATGTGGGACATGTCAGTAAGCAGGAATGGACCATAACCATTCTTCCGAATCGGAAGCCGACGTGGACGCTAGGGGTATCACATAAGCCCCCCTTCACTTCGTGAGGTGAGCTAAAAAGGGCAATATATATATGTTAAGTAATGTTCAAGGTAGGCAGCCATTTTGAATAAAGTGTGAACCTAAAAATGTCCTAAATACAGGGGACCACTCAGAGACTGTCATGACTATTGTGGCTAATATATAAATTTGGTTCCAATTAGACCAATAGATTCAAAGAATAAAATTTCTGAATGTTTTCCTATAGGATCCAATGTCAAAACATGATTTCAGCTGGCAGTCATCTAAGATAAAAGTACAAAACATCTTTTTCCCAAAAGAGCACCCAAGAACAATTGTGGCCAATTTTGTTAAAATTGACCTAGTTTCAGAGGAAAAATTTTCCAAAAGGTTCCAACTATGATCCAACTGGCAACCATCTTAAATAACATTTGAACCTACAAAAACACCTTCTACAAGGGCAACCAAGAGACTAATTTGGCCAAGTTTGGTTCCAACTGGCCAGATATAGTTTCAGAGGATATCTTTTTAATAATTTTTTCCATTTGATGCTTCTCCTGATACTTATCTATTTCATCCACACTAGCTTTACCTAGAATGTTCCTGGCAGTTGTTTGTCCAGTCTTGAATTCTTTCATGCGTTTCTTCCTATGGACAACAGATATCCTGACTTTTCCTGATGATGAACTTTGTTGATAATCTGGACTGTACATAGATACAAATGGTACTAAACACAGGTACTGCAGGCATTCTGGGCCTTTTGGGCTCCATTTTGTTACATCAAATGGTGGAAATGCTGTTGTTGGAGGACTTGTACATGTGTGGACCTGAAATTAAATGCATAATTACACCCTATGTAAGTAAGCTGTATTCTGATTGGTTAATAGCCATTCACTAAGACGCTTGCTGTGGTATTTGTCCCGGAGTTATCTGTGCATTTTGATGATAGAGACATTAAGTGTAATTAGTCAGATAATGTCGAGCTATTTACCAAAAATACAAGCCTTGAATCCAAATTTCCCTCGCCTTTCAAGGTCAGAAAATTTTACAGCCCTGTGACTTGCATTTTTGGAAATTCCCCTCTCATCATGATATATCTGTTTAAATTACATTTACAATAATTACCAGTATCTAAGACAAGATTGCTGAAAAGAAGTAAAGATTTTTGTTCTATTATCCATCTTGGGACATTTAAGAATATACATTGCATTTCTCTTAATTGCAAAGTCTATTTGTCAAAGAACATTTTGCAAATAACAGGGATTTGCATTTAAGAGAAAAGCTTTTTCAACAAAAAGTATGAAATATATGATAAACCTCGGTCATCTGCTTTGTCTTTGGGTTTTACATATACATGTACTTTGAATATGTTTAAAACTGAAGTGAATTTTTTGCAGTAAAAATATGAATAACTAGAGGTACTGCTGAATGCAGGAGGGCCCCGCAATAGGCAGTCACTTCCTTTGTACTAAATTATCAACATTTGTTTAATGAAAATATTTTAAAATAAAAAGTTAAAAAGTATCAGCAAACAGGACGTAGTGGCACTGTAATTCTGAAAATAGCTTACAAGATTCAACTCATCATCATGAAGCTTTACACAAAATATCAAATCATTCCCAGTTGTAGAGGCCATGAAAACTTTGACAAAAATTTTCATCCATAGAGTGGTACAATAAAAAGTTAAAGTATCGGCAAACAGGAAGTAGTGGCACGGCAAACCTGAAAATTGCTTACACTATACAACTCATCATCATAAAGCTTCAGACCAAATATGAAATCATTCCCACCTGAAGAAGCCAAGAAAACTTTGACGAAAAATTTTCATCCATAGAGTGGAATAATAAAAAGTTAAAGTATAGGCAAACAGGAAGTAGTTGCACTGCAAACCTGAAAATGGCTTACATGGTACAACTCATCATCATAAAGCTTCAGACCAAATATGAAATCATTCCTACCTGTAGAAGCCCAGAAAACTTTGACGAAAAATTTTCATCCATAGAGTGGTATAATAAAAAGTTAAGGTATCGGCAAACAGGAAGTAGTGGCACAGCAAACCTGAAAATTGCTTACACTGTACAACTCATCATCATAAAGCTTCAGACCAAATATGAAATCATTCCCACATGTAGAAGCCCAGAAAACTTTGATGAAATTTTCAAAAATTTTCATCCATAGAGTGGTATAATAAAAAGCTAAAGTATCGGCAAACAGGAAGTAGTGGCACGGCAAACCTGAAAATTGCTTACACAGTACAACTCATCATCATAAAGCTTCAGACTAAATATGAAATCATTCCAACATGCAGACATGGTAGAAGCCCAGAAAACTTTGACCAAAAAAATTGTTGACGGACAGACAGACGGACGGACGAAGTGAAAACTATAGGGCACCCGCATCTCGATGCGGGGCCCAAATTATTATTTTTTTTTTCTCAATTTATTAAACTTTCCTACAAGTGGCTTCTAATACATATGAACATAAGTTATTTAAGTGACCTATAAATGTTTATATAAGATTTGTTAACTTAGTTAATTTTTAAGTTTGCAAATGCTAATCAGTGGTAAGACATTGTAACTTTGATCAATTAAGGTAGATGGGTAGTCCAATTTTTTTCCATAGATTTTCTTTATTTTCTCAGGAAAGTTTCCTATTATATTAGCATTGAAATAAAAAAAATGAAAAAGGGGGTCACCATGCTTATTTTTAAAATAACTGATACCAAAATTATCAAATATTTCTAATGAATATATAGGAAAAATCAGGTATTTTGTTGTTTTCTTAATAACTATTCAATAGATTTCTGTCTATTTTACTCATATGTTAGCCCTTTGAACATACTTTCAAAACATATAAAGAAAAATGGGGGTCACCACCTTTGTTTTCCATATAATTTGAAAAATGTGAATTTCCATAGTGATATCTATGTAAAAAATTGTTTTAAAAGATTATCTCCCTTTTTCAAATTTCCTCTTCCGAACTATTTAATTATCAAATTACCAAACATCATTCAATTAGATAAATACATTGAAATTAAGTCAATGCAGATCCTTTGCTTTTTGTGTCACTGATATAATATTTATTGTTACATAACAAATAAACATATTTGCATATTTAAAAAGCAGATAATACCACAATACAAGGACGTATATTTAGAAGGATAGGAAACTCGTACACAACCAATGTTACAATTTAAAATCTATAGCGAGGCATTTGATATGCAATCACTTTTGAGCTATCTGCTTAAAAAGTTGAATATAGATTTAAATTATTTTATGCTTTTCTGAAAGCTGAATGATTTTTACATCCGTAGAGTAAATTTTGTTAAATTTCAGCGAGTAGTTTCTTCAATACACATGATTTAATTTTGTAATCAAAACATTTTTGATTTTTTTTGTCACTTCTGGTTTTCATCGGTATAAATGCACTACGATTTGGAACTAAAGGCTTTAAAAGTAGTGCACTGAATTTCATAAATTTAATATTTTCCTTAAGTTTAACATCTACTGTACTCGCAGAGCAATTTTTGTGACCATTATTATTATATTTCAGTTTTTTTAATTCTTTAAAGAAAGGGTTCAAAAGTGACAAAATCTCAAGCCTCACATATTTCCAAATTATCACGAGATGCTTATCCTTCTAAATATACACACTTGCACAATAGTATAAATAACAAATTCAACATGTTCAAAATGGCAGAAGACTACCGATCTACCTTATGTTCCAAATTCGTGGATGGGGCATAAAAAAAAACTTCTGCTAGTTCTGATGTCTACAGAGGTATGTCTGCCATCTGATAATACTAAAAATTTTGACTGTTGCAGTTCAACTCAATTTTGCATAATGTGAATTACATGGAATATCAATATACATGTTTTTATGTTGAATATCAAGTGTGTAACAATACATCTTTTCCCTTAGAGATATGTAATGGGATATTTTACTTGTATTATGATACATATCACAATAGATTTTATAATTATTCGCCAAACCCAATTCAGCTGCCATTACAAGTGAGGTTGCTTATAATATATCTCCAGCTTCAAGCTGGACATCCTTTCCCGTTTTCACATACTTTTTTCCACTATCCCGTTTCCCCCTTACTGTAAAGGTCAATCCCGGTCCTACTAAAAAGCGCCCGAGAGCACCCAGGAAGGTAAAATGCGCCCGGGAGAGGCAAAAAGCGCCCGGGATATATAAATCTGTTAAGAATGGCATTGTTTGATGTAGCTTTCTACCACTATAGAAGTTTCCTGTGATTTTTCGTTTAAGTGGTTCTTTTATTTTATTTCTCACACAGAAAATTGTAATTTTAGAAAGCCCTGTGTGTCTTCCTTACTTGCACAATTACTGCAAATTAACTGCGTGCTAATCTGTCGTAGCACAAGTTAAGTCACGATTTATATACATGTAAAATTGCTTGATTAGAGAATAAAAAATATAAAATCACTTTATGCATTACCATAGTTGGAAAATTTGAGAAAGTTATTTCAATGCCGGATATCTCGTTTTTATTTTCATTTTCGATGGTGTCTTCGTCGAGGTCCGCATGCATTCTCCGGTCATTAAGAATAGTAGAAAGTACAAAGGAACACTGACGCACGTTTTATACTCTTAGATATTAAACCGGATCTTTAACATGCAGTCTTTTACATTTTTATCATTGTTAGTTCTTTCAAGTACCAAATCAAATATGAAAAACTTAGTTCCTCAGGAGTCTAAGCATCCATGATGGTTGATCTAGATGGTAAATTACATCGCTGTACATGTTGAGTGAATAAACATGGAATCTTTTTCATCGGGCCTAGCTAGTGTTCACAAAAAATGTTTAATGGCAAGCACTGCACTGTGATAAATAACATAAGATAGTTGCAATTAGATTGTTTTGTAGCCCCTCATAGTTGAGCCCGTCTTGAGTTGTAATCATTAAGCAGGCAATAATTTAGAGAACACAATCCGTAATTTGGCATGAATATCTATCAAAGTATACAGATGTTACGTTTCCCAGTATATATACAGCATATATTTTGTCATTTCGTTCAGTAAATCCTTTATATAATGTAGTATTGGTGGGTATTTAGCTAGACCATAACCCAGGTTTTCCCGTGATTCCACGACAGCACTCTCTTCCGGTTTAAGTATTCAATGGTACAGACGACACACAATTATGAACTGAAGAGCATCCGCGTTAATCAGCCAAAGGTAAGCTGATTACCGCACTTAGTTAGTATTTAGATATACCGCGGCCATTACTTCATTGGCGCTGCGAGCCAAAAGCGGGGCTCCAGGCCACTGAACGGGAGGATTTCAGGATTGAAGCGAGACGTGGTGCAGTCTTTCATCGCGAGGGGATTTCGGGTGAAATCGCTGGCCACTGAGCTTTGTTGAATTGTGGGGCCTTNAATGAGCCGAATGAGCAAACTTTTAACCAGGACTTCGACTGTGACTTGGAGGGGTCCAGATCGGCCGATGAGGCCGACATGACCCTTCTTGAAAAACAAGTTGACATACAGGCCATCAACAGTTGTGAGGTGATGCTAGGATCTATAGATCAAGATCATGTCAGGGGCAAGGCCACAGTAGTTGGTGGTGTTGAGGCGCCCTTGACTAATGATCATAAGCATGAACATGCTGAAGATGATATGTGTCCAGTCCGACCAGATAATATTGGCCAGAATCAACGTCCTGATTTCAAATGGGTTTTGAGCTGGCTAAAGGAATGCAAGCAGACCCCAGCGGTAGGATATTTTGAAAACCTGTACAGTAGTCAGCAGACCAAGTACTACTGGATGAATAGGGAACGTTTTAAAACTGTTGGAAAAGGAATGAAAACGATCCCGAGCAAAGACATTGTTACCTCCAGACTAGTTTTTCCCGGAAGGTGGAAGGAAGAGACTGACCACAAAATCCCATCAGTCGGCTGTCCAAGTACCCTTGAAACGGAACTGTTAGTCCTTCGTGTCGGGGCACCTACCGAAAGGGTCTACTTGGACCTAGCCCGGGCTCTGCAGAGGACTACATGTCGGTTGGCCGTTTCCTGTCCGTCCAAAGACCTTACTAAATTGTCTGTGCGCATAGAATGGCCCACTGATGAAACCTGCATAGGAATTCGGCATCGGGCGTCCATAAATATTTGCAGTCTGGGCCCTACAGTCCCCATATCCCCAAGAGATAGTGACGCTTTATCAGGGTCTCATTGTCAAGCCACAACTCTGATAGACCCAAAGCTGCCCTGCATATTTAGGGGGCAGCACATCTGTGAGTTGATACTTTGTGACAGTGGAGGGGACTGGTTTAGAAGTCAAATTGAATTCAGCAGACAAGATGCTGGCTCTTCTGGACAATACTGTTCCCAGTGTCTACAGAAAGGCAGAGCCTGGATAAGAAGCCATACGGGAAGGTCTTACCAAGTCCTTTGGAGGACCCTACATGGGGTCCTGGGGGATTAAAAAAAAAGAAAATGGGGATGGGTGTGGGAGTATCAGTTTATAGGGGAGTGGGAATTGTAAATACGTTTGATTTAGAATTTCTTAAGTTTTTTGGATGTATATACGTTTTAAAATTTGTGACTTGAGTCAGAAATGCAGAGCATCGACAGGCCACAACACAGAGCGAACCACTACAGCAATTGCACTAAACGGAACAGAACTGACAGCTACATACAGGGTCTAGCTAGTGAACTTGCCAAAACTACAGTAAAGTTCAGCAGACCTCCTATGGGAGGCCCCCTATGTTTTTACGATTATATTTGGCCCTAGTATTGACAGGGGCCTTTTTTATAAAACAAGGGGGAGTGTAGTATTGGTAGGTATTTAGCTAGACCATAACCCAGGTTTTCCCGTGATTCCACGACAGCACTCTCTTCCGGTTTAAGTATTCAATGGTACAGACGACACACAATTATGAACTGAAGAGCATCCGCGTTAATCAGCCAAAGGTAAGCTGATTACCGCACTTAGTTAGTATTTAGATATACCACGGCCATTACTTCAATAATAATGAAAAATTTCCCCGGGCTCTTTTTACTTTCCCTGGGCGCTTTTTACCTCCCCGGGCGCTCTCGGGGGCTTTTTAGTATGACCCGTCAATCCAGCTTCTCACTTAAACCCCATCGAGACCCATCCTAAAGTACACATGTAAATAGTTGTAACTTGTATGCATGTTGGACCAGAAAGACTGGTCATGCAGTTATCTCTCAAGCCAAAGTAAAAATGATCATAACGAAAAAATGCTTGAATTGACCAGCAATTAAAGGTTGACATATTTTGATTTACAGGATATTCTCCTTCAGAACTTGAACTGTCATCAATCAAACTGTCGCTTTCTGATTCTTCGGCTTGGAACATGTCACAAATCTTTCCCTTTGTTTACATCGCTTATGGCAAAGAAAACAATCAAAATGCTACAACATTGTCGCAGACAAATCATCTTGGAATATATTCAAAATATCCCCAAAACGTGTATAATTGTAAGAAATTTGGAATATCCTTTTTGAACATTCATACAGGATTTTTTACTTCTTTGAATGACTTATACGGCAACCGGAAGTAATCGTCTGCATGCCACGAATTTCAAAACAGTCAACATGTCCTTTATTGTTGGTCCATTTTTCCTCTTGTTGCCGTTTGTTTTTATATTTTTGTACATCTTAATTAATCGTTTAGTGAAAAATGACAAGTCTGTATGTATAGTTGTGCTTGGTGACGTGGGACGGAGCCCCAGAATGATGTATCATTCTTTATCTTTTGCTCAAGAAGGATTTCATGTAGACATGGTTGGTTATGGCGGTGAGGAATATAAATAAGTCTGTTTAATTAACAAAATGTGCATTGAAAATACCATGTCATAATCCGTATGCTAACATAAAGTTGCACAATGTCATTATTCAGACCTATGTCAAGTTTTGAGAATTGCCAAAATTGTTGAAGATCAAAGGAAAAAATTAAAAGATCAAAGCAATTTTCCTGAAATTTTGATAAGCTTAGCATGAGTCTAACATGAATCGCGTGACACTTTACAGGTCTGCATTATTGTTACTGTCATTTCATGCATTCGGTTATACAATCTCATTATTGTGCATTTGGTCTGGGACTAATANTTCTTATAATTTCGGTGTCTCGGCAGATTTACCTGTAAATCGTCGTATTTTTTAGCATTTCTCTGTTGAAACATAGGAAAGTTTTAGTACACTTTACAGCTACATTTTTCCACCGAATTTGATACAAAGTACACCATTTTATAGAAAAAAGATTGCTTAAAATCATAGTATAGTTTTTGTAAAATAAATTTATTCAAAAGTACACAAACTTTGCTCATAAAGTTGGATAATTTTGGATTTTTTAGAAATATACCACGAAATTTTACACTTCATAACGTTTTTTTCAGTACACTTTTTATTTTCCCCAGAATATTTAATGCTACAAATTTTATATGATTGAGAAGATGAAACTTCGATGCCAATCATGGTATATTTTTCTTCAAATTTAGTTGAAAATTTAGTATAAAAATACACAGGGAAAAGTTTAGTGTTTGGACTCCAAAATTATTTTCTAAAAATTGCATGAGTGTGGTCACATCAGTCAAAATTTATCAGCACTGTTAAAAATTTTCCTGCACAAATTATATATGGTTATAAAGCCAATACAAAGAGCTTAAGTTTATCCTGGTAAAATTTCGTAATTGTAGGATGGAATTTGACATGTACGGTAAACTAGCGAGTTAAAGTTGGCCAATTTTCTTTATTTTCCTTGTTCTGACGCTCATTAAGCATCGATAACTGTCATTTGTTTATTGGACGGTTTCTCGATAATTTTACGACCTTTTTACACAAGAAAACAATCCACAGTGCATTTATTACCCATTTATTAATAAGAATTTCATTGTTGTTTGAATTAAAATTTAATATTGTAAATATGCGATAAATCAGCTTTTCGGCAAATTTTTCAGAATGATTTTATGATGAGTAAATCAAAAGTTACAACCGAAAATGGTAGCCGGGACACCGCTTTTTATTCGATCAAACTAGTTTGTTAAATAGTTTCAAATCCCTGTTATATTAGTCCCAGATTTGGTTGGGATATTCTTTCGGTTTTACAATGTCATGACATACATTCAGTTATACAGTGTCATTACAGTATATTCAGTAATACAATGTCATTATTGTACTTTAGTAAATTATCATACATTCAGTTAATCTCTTCTCTTGGTATCCAGGCACTTTACCTACATGTACTAAGAGTAATTAGGCAGTGAAACATTCAATACTTTATTTTGTATCTATGTATAACTAAAACTTTAATTTTCAAAAATGTATTTATTCATTTTTCAAGATATATTAATGAACATTATTAAACTCAGAAGTTACATTTGGAACATCAATAGTAATATAATATCTGAATTTCAAGACCATAATTGTTGTAACACCAAAGAATTAACTATTGATTTTTTACATAGCTTATATAGAATATTATTCGGAAATTAAATGTAACAACTTGTACAGGGTGAACAACACAAGGCTTATTTATCCAGATGTCAGGTTCAGGAAATGATACCTAAAACTTTGAGATAAAATATCCAACCACAATTTCCTGATACAACTCCCGAATTTCTTTTAGAATGGGCAAAATGCGCAACTAGAATTTGGACAGAAAAGTACCACCTCCATGTTGAACAATTACTGACACTGTTTCCGAAATCTAACCTGTTGATACAACATACCTTTTATTTGCGGCACGAACCTTCCTTGAGTTGCTGACGCAGTTGGGAGCAGTACCCCTGCTGTCCGGCTCCTACAGGGGGAAGCCAACTGAAGTGGTAGGGACTAAAGGAAGGGTGTCCGTTTTGGATGAGGTTGAAAAAAATGCCAATTTCGTTTAGACAAATATTTTTGTACTTTATTGACCTCACTGTTTCTTAAACATAATTTCATATTATATACCTTGCTGAGATGAACTTCCCGAAATATTTTGGAACTAGATAAATATGAATTTAAATTCAGAACGTTAAATTTATTCTTTTATCTATAATTACCATTGTTTTGAACATTGAATGAACACTATACATTGATAGGGAAACATGTTTAAGGTATTTCCGGTTTGTATCTATTGACAATCTTTATCCATTGTGACGTTATATTTATATTCCCGAATTTAGTACTTCAGTGAACCTTTTTTGTATTTATGTATCCTGATGACGGCGCCGTGAGCGTCGAAACATGTCGATGAACAATAAAAATTAACCTGCATTCCCGTGGCAGTGTTGTTGTTACTCGTTCTACACATAGATTATATAAGGTTATCTTGGAAAGCTTCACTTCACTATATTGGAGTGTAAGATTAAATCCCCTGATCTGATTGGTAAATCCAGTACTCAGTAATGTCATTTCGGAATTTTGATAAGAGAATTCAATGCCATTATCGTACATACAGTTATACAATGTCATTATTGTATATTCAGTTATACAATGTCATTTACAATAATGTCATTAATACAGTACACACAGAGACATTCAGTTAAAAATCACTCTGATCCTACAATTTTCACCCTTGGTACCCTGGATTTCACAGGCATTGTGGGTGTTTGTCTGGAGCAAAATGTTTGGTGAAATTTCACCCAAAAAGTTGTTGGCAATTTTCTTTGATGTTGGGTCAATTAATAAATCAAGGTTGGCAAAATACCGGCATTTATGAGTATTTTCCATGCCGCTGGTAAATACCGGCATTTACTGGTCAATTGAATTGACCATCCTGGAATTTATACAGTAACACTGTTTTTTTTTGTTTTTTTGTTTTTTTTTTCACCTTTTTTGGGGGACAATTTTAAAGATTAACAAATAACAATTAGCCAAAAGGGGAAGGGTCCTTAATTTGGGCTTATCTCGCCTTTATTAATTGATTTAAAGTTAAAGTTCTTTTAACTGCAAGTTGTACATCTTGGCTATTTTCATTACAGCTTCTGCATTATCTTCTGAGTAGACGAAGTTAGATGGATGTCTTACGTCGTACCAGTAATCATGGCTGCGCTTTGTGTTGGTGTACAGTTCTGGCTCTTTCTCTTTCATTATCTCCTTGTAAGCGACCCAATTCTTTTCTTTCACAAGTAGGAAACTCTCTCTTTCTGGTAATTCGTAAATTTATGTCTCATTGGGTTTATCTAGCGTTACTTTAGGTACCCTGAACAACCTACAGCCTTAGTGGTTTCTTCTGCCTTCTGATGCTTTTTCGGCACCATCTTCACTAGGTCTTCAGCTTTCTGGGTTACCGGAGACTCCTGGTGTACCAGATTGCTTGGTGGTGGAACGGATGCTTCCTGTTCCAATGGTGTTGAAGGCTCTTCGATGTCTTGAACCTGGCTGTTATCTAGTTGGTTGTCATCGTCAACTCCACTTGCGGTATCCATGCTGCTAGAGTTGGGTTCGGTTGTTTCCGCTCCCCTCTTCTTTGCAATAAAAGCTTGGAGTCTGCGGTAGTTCCTTTTCCTTCTTGCTTTTGTAGATTTCCTTTGTCTTTGCGGTAGCGTGTTTACATGGTGCAGTTGTTGTTCCCTCTGTGTGGTATATGTCTGGTGTCCCATCTGACCACAAGCTTGTACTTCCCATTCCTTGCCGAGAGATCCCAGCCGGCATGTTGGTGTTCAGGTATGTGCAGAATAGTAAAGACATCTACAGTCAGGGTTGACTTTGACTGAGTATTTTCTTCTGTCATCACGCGAATCCGGGTCCGTTTGCCCTGATTCACGTTCGTCCTATTACCTGTTCGCCCTAATACCCTTTCGCCCTAATACCTATTCACCCTATATATTCGTAATAATTATGTTTTAGCAATATTGTTTAGAATAGACATTTTATAAAGCTAAAATAGTAATTTACTTGCACAATTTATAAAAGAAAATGAAGAGTATTGGTAGTTAGACAATCTGAGGATATGGTGGATGTACATCAGAAATCGAATATAAAAAACGGAGACTTTACGTATACATTATCCAGAACCGGGAAGAACATTA
>MJUU01064975.1:0-15255 GCA_002080025.1 Modiolus philippinarum
ATTAATCAAGATTGTCTCTTTATATTCTGTTCAGTGTAGTAGCTGTTGCTAGTCTAAGGATATAGTAATCAGTAAAACACTCACTAAATCTTTATAATAGTACAGCAGGAACAATTTATATGTAAAATTCCCTATACCAAAGTCTTCATGAAATTGAATTCAAAGATTTAAAGTCATTGGTTATCGATTTCAACTCTATTTCAGAAAGTATAATCTCTGCATCATGCAAAGCACATTCCAATGCTTTTCTCATGCATGTACCATATAAAGTGCTTTCAAACATACTTCTATTTGATCAAATGGTCCTTCAAAAAATCAGAATGTACGTACATTTGTTGCAATACATTTAAATCGTTTTTCAGTGACGACAAACATGACAATTATACCAACTGGACTTGTCAGGATATGATAAAAGCATTAAATTTTCTTCTTGATAATATTTTTGTTCGTTTCGGTGATACAGTCTATCAGCAAAAAATAGGTATTCCTATTGGTAACAACTGTGCACCTCTCATAGCAGATTTATTTCTTTATTGCTACGAGTCTCAATTCATGGCAAAAATTCAAGAAGACCCTTTAAACAGCATTTATTTGATAAATATAACAATACATATAGATATTTGGACGATATTTTGGCTTTAAATAATCCTGAATTTTCTAAATTTACAGATGAAATTTATCCTGCAGAACTTACTTTAAATAAATCCAATAGCAGCAGTGATTATACTCCTTTTCTTGATCTTGATATATCAATAAATCAAGGAAAGTTAAACATTAAGGTTTGTGATAAAAGGGATGATTTCTCATACCCTATAGTCAATTTCCCCCATCTCGACGGCGATGTTCCGTTAGCCCCTTCTTACGGGGTCTACATTTCACAACTTGTTCGATATGCACGAGTATGTAGTAATGTTTCTGACTTCAACGACCGAAATCTTTGTCTCACTGAAAAGTTTAGATATCATAAATTGATAAAAACATTCTCTAAATTTTATTATAGATACATTGACTTTTTAAGAAAATTTGGTTCTACATGCAGGGCTCTTATACATCAGGGCATTTCACATCCAAACTTCTATGGAAATATCATTTACAAAGCGCATAAATTCAAAAATTGTCCTTCCAAACTTCTTAATCCGTTGAACAAACTTATTCATAAAGGATATAAATACAGCATTGTTGTTAAATCTTTACTTCTGGTTTTTGTTGGCAAAAATATTGATCATCTCCTAAATGTTTTACACCATAACTAAATTTAAACAATTTTTCATATTGGCAGTATTTGGCATTGCACAATATCATGTTCTTCTTTCATAATTGATGATGTTGTTATACCAAATCTATTTAGAAGTATTTCAATTAAATTTCATATGTAAGAAGGCTTGATATCATAGTCAACGGAAATTATGTCCTTAGCTAGCTGTCAGTAACTGCGAGCATTTGTCCGGACAGTACCTGTATGTATTGTCTTCAAGTTTTATGTACTTCATTGTAAGGGAACTTGTCTTGATAAGTTGGACTTTTTCTGGTTTGATTTTTACTGTGAGTCTTTTTGTGTATTTATTTTTAGCCATTCACCACACGTAGGGGGAGGGTTTGGATCCAAGAAAACGAGTTTAACCCCACCGCAATTTTTGCGCCTGCCCCAAGTCAGGAATATGTTGGTCATTGGCTTGTCCTTCTCTTCTTATAAAATTTTAGTTTCTTGATATTTGGGTTATTGGATGTGGTTTGTTTCCATTGATTTATTCACTTTTTTATCTTTTCGGGGCCATTTAGGGCTTGCTATATGGTGTGAGGTACCTCACTTTGTTGAAGACCATATGGCGACCCCTAGATGTTTTGTTTTTGGTCGTTTTAACCTGGATATGGGATGTTGTCTCCTTGACATTTACCCCATTTCCTTTCTTTTTCATATTTCTAGTATAAGGTTCGTGACACCATAAATGACAAAACCGCATTTTCAGTATTCAGGAGCAATGATCGTTCATCAATTTTAATCTTGGCACCTGAATCGGTTCTCAGGGCCTCAATGTAGAGAGCTGCCAAAGTGTAAAAGGGTGGTTCATATTGGAATGTCCTGTCTATGAGAAGTAGTGAAGTTATATTATGGAAAACATTGCAGGAAGACTGTGTGGAAAAACGTATGCGCTTCTCTATTTTTGGACACAAGAGCATACTCATTGTAGGATGTATACAAAACTTCATTTAATGCCTATCCCATTTCTTCGCTATTCTCGTAGCAATCAAAACTTGTTGCCCAAGTTGTCCTTTCAACCTTAAAATCTTTTTTTCTTCTTTTTTTCTTCTGAATTATGTATAAATTGTATTGTATGAATTGATTAAATTGTTTTTGTACTGATTTAGCTGAAATATTATTCACTGAACGTAAAATTCTAACTTATTAATTAATCAACGAAGTTTCAGCATTTAAGAATTCCAGAAACTTCAAAAGTTACGGTGGTTATAAGCATTAAAATGATGTATTCGCTTTTAAGAAGAATGTCTGGTAAATTTAGATGGAAACCTTACATCTCTAGATTAAGACTAGATAAATGAATGGACTGTTGATGCTCTCGTGGAATTACACTACAACTGTAGGTACATTAATACCGATCTAGGGTACCAGACATAAATGATACATAGAGTGTCGAAATAACATTGGTTACTTCACTTAGATCAAAAGAATTGATTTAAGATATAAAAAAATAATTTTGTTTCGAGGAAACACAAAACGGTCACCATACATATTTTAACGAAGCTGAATCATTAATCTCCAGACTAAGGTATGTCTGTGATGATCACAATCAATGAAATCAGGATTATCTAAAACAATTATATGCTCATTACAGAAAGAGCAGGGAGTTGAATTCTATGTGGTCAATCTATGACTAAGCACATTTTAATCATTGATCTATGTAATGTTTTTTCTTGCTAAAATTCTAGGATGGATTGTAATGATTCATTAAGCGGACGAAGTTATATATAATTTGAAATTAATATTCAACAAAAATTTAAGCGTAGAAACAAAATTGTCGGATTCATGTAAAGCTGCAGTTTCATACATCGGCAAACGATACCGAAGCAAGAACGAGGAAAGGGGACATTCTAAAATCATTCGATGCAATGTGATGTCCCTGCATTGCTGTGTCTTGTTATTGATCGGAACAAACTGCAGAAAATTTGATATGTGTAAAATCAGCTCTAGTAACACATATACAAATTTAGAATTTGTTTTATTGACGATATAATGATATGGTTTGTCTTCTTTGATTTTTTCAACAAGCATAAAAGTTCTTAAACGATTCAAGAATGTTAAGTGTAAAAAGTATCCACTCTGAAACAGCAAATTATAGATTAAATGTTGAGGCCGATTTCAGACATATTTCAAGTATAACAATTTGCATGTTTTGGTTTAAGATCTATACCTTTAAAGAAAAGGTATACATATCCTTTCGTAAAATACAGATTTTATTTGAGACAAAGCTCCTCTGAAATGATTGAGGATCTTAAAGATTTGGGCGCAATAAAAAAAAAACAAAGGAAACTTTTCGCAGTATATATGATTGATTTTCTGGTAGTGTTTATGAGTTATCAATGTTCCCATCAACGTTTTCATTATTAAATTGTGAATGAAAGGATATGGAGTAAATGTACATGAGACATCGTCTCTACAAATACACGGTAAAAACAAGCAAAGGAAGAACGCTTTTATTGTTGTTCTTCATCTTGAAGTCACCATGAAGCCTTCAACAAAGAGATTTACTCATACCTGATAGTGAGCTCAAGACGGCCCTTAGCATCAATTTGAGCGGAATTCTTTGCTAATTTTCGAACAACGCCACATCCATGTCTTTGCTGGTCAGGGATGCGGGATTGTCAACAATCGTTTATTAAACTTGCAAAGTTGTCTTACAATTACTGTCATCCGTTGATATTTAGTCTTAAGATTTGAGACCTACCGTTTATGAAAAAAATGCTTAACCAACACCCCCCTTTTCCATCGGTGGTGCAAAACTGCGTGTGTTATGACTTTCTATGGGCAAAAATTACTCGCTTATGGATTTTTTCAGGAAATCATAGCTGACTTGAGTCTGTTTATGCGAATCTGAGGAATTAAACCAGTTTAATATCCTCTAAATAAGATGTAGTAGCCGTGAGACCAACTTCGGCGTATCATTGAAATGGCAAATTGGAAGTTCCGAAAATCACTCCATATTTCCTTTACTCAATGCATTTTTTTCTCTTTCTTTATCCAAACACATTCTTTGCTGTAGTCTCAAGTGACGTTTTGGCTTTTGATCGATACACAATGCATATTTCGGTTTTACAATGCGTATTTCAACTGTTTGCGTAAAATCCGTAAAATTATTACGTAACATCGGTTTTATCGTCCAAATATGGTATACCAAAGCCTTTGATAACAAAATAAGTTGAAAATCGTCAATATGGGTCCAACTTGATTGTTAGGTATCAAAATAAGCAGCTTTTGAAGGAAATCCGATTTTTGTGATTTGTTGTATTAGGTATAACACCACTAATTCAGTCTCCCATAGACTCCCATGTTAAATTGCGCATGTTTCAAATTTTGTAGAAATTTTACTAAAAGTTTAAATGAAGTGACACGTGTCTCAACTTAAAGAGGCATCTTTCAACAAACTCCCATGAGAAAATCAACCCCCCTTAACTTGCATATAAGAAAGAACTGGTTCCCGGAAGTGAACAACACAAGGATCGGTACTACCTGCTTGAAATTGACAGAAAAAAATCCTCCGCCGCTAATGCCCATAAAATTTTTATTTCTTGACAAAATAATATAAATTTAGGCTCAAAAGAAGCCAATACAATATAAACTTTCCAATTAAATAAGATTCTGCTGCCAACACTTTGAATATGTAACAAAATAAACACTATATTGGAACTATATCGTCTCCTATAAGGACTAAATTCACATATGTGCCCGACTGGTTTCCGAATTAGTGGTGTTATACCTTAAGCCAATGGACGATTACAGCATATAGACAAAAAGAGGGCACTCATCAAGTCGATTGCAAGAAAACATGGCTGCATTATATTGATTACTTATTATACATTCATTGTAGTACCCTTGTCTCAGACTATCATTTATCTCTTAGTACATTTTGATGAGGATTGACTCCGTGAACATGGCACAGGGTATATAATTGATAAATCTTTATGTGAATAACTTATTTATTGTTGTGACAACTATCTGTGAAATTGACCATGATATCTCATCTTGTTGACGTTAACCTTTGAAATAAGCGTTTATTTTCTAATATCAGATCGTTATGTGATTGATTCTGAACAATATTGCTGACAAAATGGAAATTCATGTTGCAACAAATATCCCGTTACGTGATGATATCATTGTCTTCGAACAATTACTGTTTTCAAGGAAAATTATTCCAATCTGATATAATTGGGTTCATTGCTTTTCTAGATTTATTTCATTTTTGATTCATGAAATAAGCTCCACTATGGCTTAAATGCAAGGACACACATTCCTGATTTAACTTGATCATAAAGTATCTGTAGTTATCTTTTTTGTATGTCATCTTGTTCTCGAAATAATTGTTTCATGTCTTCCTATTTTTTAACCAAACATTTTTTTTCTATCACAGAATCTCAATGACAATGTTAAGACTTGCATGTACGGACAGTAGGGATGTTCTTTAGACAACAGTTTTCACTCAATTGACAGGATAGCTGCAAGTATAATACGATCATGACAGTTTAAAAAACAAAGTGGCATAAGATTTAGTAATTTTACAACATGAACTATCTGGGCATCAGAAATATTACTTTTGTTTATAGTTTTGAATTTGAAGCGATATGAAGTATGGTCCAAATATAACACGACTTATTAGTAAATAAATGTCAAAGTGCTTGTAAAAGAGCATGATCATGATATTGATATGGGTTGTGCTTACGATGGAATTCTAATTTAGATTTCATTACATTTTATAGAAACTTGAATTGTTAAAAACAAAACAAGACTGATAGGTGCAGTGATTTTGTCAATAGATAGGAAATATTGCTTCACAAACGTCTACGCTAAGGTTATTTCTAGCAAGTCTTAAGGTAGATAGACACTGTTGCGCTGCGCAATTTAATCGCGCCTTAGGAAAATAAAGAGTTGGATACGGGGTATGTTTGATTTTCGGGCCGGAACAGTAATTTGTCGGCTTTACCTTTGTGACGTCATAATTGAATGACAGATGTGAAACGTCTTATTCCGTTAACTTTGCCGCGAATTAACTCCCTTTTCCCGTAAATAATGTTTAATTCAGAAACTTTGTAAAATATCTCCGTTAAAAGCATGGTAACATATTCACTTTTCTAATGTAACCAATAAATTAAATCATAAACTATCTGTTCACAAAAAATACATCTAATTCTCATGGAAAAAAGTTTTTTTCTATTGAGCTAAAAAAATCTTTTCCATATTTTCCCCGTGCATTGTATGTAAATTTGGGTGAAGAAAAATGGCTGAAAGTGAGCCAACTTTGATCTCAGTTCTAGAAAAAGCAAGCATGGTGACCCATACTTTTTATGACAGATTTTGGGTAAATAGGATTGGTTCTTCAATTGTGCCGACTTTCAACAAAATCTCATGGATATGAATATTAGTTTCTATCTACCTTAAAATTGTCTCTTCAGAGGTTGTCGATACAGGAGTGTTGCAGTATTCACAAAGATTTGACAGATCATCTGAGAGTACATGGGCATAGATTACTGAACAAAAAACAGAAAAGGGTACAATTCTAAAATCTAGAATTTCAAAAAATCATGGTCATTCAGATGTAACAGACAGAAACATGAAAAAAAAAACAAACAAAAATTTAAACAGATAAAACACAAATGATGAATGTCATAAAACAAAAGACTAGATTAAAAATTAAACTGTTTTTCAACTACTTGCAGGAATATGCCATGAAGTGAGAAATTATCCCTTAAACCGTGTAGGGGTAGATGCATTTTACATAGACAAAACAAGAGAATGATGGTGAAAAATACTGATTTTACAAAAGCCCAGGGACGTAATTTCCCAATAATCTAAACTGTCAGGACTGGAATTTATTGTTAACTTAACCATTATAGATGATGAGGGAAAATGCAAAATGAGTTTAAATTGTGTATTTTAGAAGATATTGCACTTTTAGTAGAACCGCCCATAGCTCTCTATGTTAAAACTTTAATGTATCGTTGACCGGAAGTTGCGTCACTAAAATCACGTGATGTCGGTAATTGTTGCATATGATATAAAGTCAAATACTAAGTTTGAAACAAATAGGCCCGGCAGTAGCTGAAAAAAGTGCGACGAAATGTTTTGCTATGTTCAATAAAGGGAAAAATAGACAGGTACCGCCAAAAGGGAAATTCATTTTATAGGGTTACCAAAATCTCATACGACGTATCCCCTAATATAAAAAGTCAAATACCGAATTTGAAATAAATCGGAACACCAGTAGCCGATAAAAGTGTGTCGAAAATTTTCACTATGTTTAATAAGGGTGAAAATGGCCAAGTCTGCCAAACAGGAAGTTGATATCATGGGGTGACCAAAATCGCATACGACGCATTACCCTATATAGACGGTTTCCGAAATTGGTGATTACTGAGTTATCGATCTTGACCTCAAGGTGTCGCATAGTCGTCCGCCATTAAGAGGGTGTAGACTCGGTTATTTACCGTCGGAACCTATGGTCATTTGTCGTGATTAAATTAGTTAAGAATTGAATTGCATTAATATGAAAATCAAGGTAAGGGACCGACCATTTAACTTGAAAGGGGGGGGGCTATTTTTTTTCTAAAAAAATATTTTGGATCTGATTTTATGTGAAAAAAAATATTTTTGCTGCCAAAATGATGAAAAAAAAATTTCTGAAGGAGGCATTCTGCCCCAAAAAAGAATGTTAATTTTGAAAAAAAATATTTTGTTGATATGCGTGAAAAAATTAAACAATTTCTGTCCAGAAAAAAAAAACCATACCCCCCCCCCTTTTCAGGTTAAATGGTCGGTCCCTAAAAGTTGAAATTTTCGCGTATTGTTGTAGAATATTACATAATTCAGCAATTCATGCTTATGTCCAGGTGCCAGTAAACAATAAACGGTTTTGTCCAGGTTGATTATTACACCTGGAGGCATGACACAGTGTGATTGTTTGAACCAGTTTAATTAAACTTATGACCCTTTGATTGCTTTCACAAAGAAATGTTCAAGGTCATGGATTTTAAAAATGAAATTTTTATTTACCGCGTGTTTTGAAAAAGAATTTCACAAATAATTTATATCTTTTACCGCGTGTTTTGAAAAAGAATTTCACAAATAATTTATATCTACACACATTTTTTTCTCTCAGAAAAATAACATAATAATAAATATCCCTACATCACACAAAACAACTGTTGACAGGTGAGCTGCTCCTTTCTAGAACGAAAATTACGGCTATCTCTTCTTGGTCTGAGGAAGGTTACTCCGGCCAATATCAAAATTTGGTAATTACTCAATATTTTTATTGTATAACCCATTTATCCCCAAAATATAGTTTGACCCCCAAAGAAAAAATATATGAGTTACAAAATAAAGGAATAAATATTTGCGATATGTTATTTGAATTATTTGAATGTCGGCACGTTGGACGCTATCCGTTAACTCAAGTTATGCATTTTAATCTGTTTTCTTTAATTTGCGTCTATTTAGGTGTGAAATTATTTTGTTTCACATAACTATTTTTTCTTATTCTTGCAGAATGACAATCCTGTGCATTATTTAAATAAAAATGCAGTTAAATTATATATTTGATGTCATTGTTTTGCCGATTTCCTGTTTTTTTTCTACTAAAAATAATATTACCAGAGACTATTTCAATTAAATATATTCCTTTGTTTGTTTTGAAGTTCATAAACTCAAACAAAATGTTTTAGAAAACGCATTCAACTTAGAAATATTATATATTTTTTTTTAATTATTCCGCTTTGCTGATTAAAAGTCGATTTCTAAAATTCGCCCAAAATTTCTAAGAGCTTGTATAAAATATCAATATCCGAGTTTTTTCCCAAACTTGAGGAAAATCTATCAAAAATATTTTAAATATTTTTTTCTGAAATATAAATGATCAATTTATTAATCTAAATTACTTGTGAATTTCATTTCTTTTCCTTCAAAACAAAGTTCCGTTTTGTTAATCAACTTGTAAAATATCGAACTTCTATACTTAATTAACAGTTATTTCTAATAAATTTATATATATTAGGCGGTTTCTTTGATGTCATAATAACTGCTTTATCACTTGAATAGGTTTTGATCACTTTCTCAAAAGGTGTAATTGGAGTAATTAACGGTTGAAGTATGACACCTGTATCATTAGACCTTACACCGATAAATTGGCAAACGCCGAGGTGTTACGAACGTTACACCCTTCCTTTAACAAGTACATTCGGAAGTCGGCAATGGCGGCACCCATGAATTTGTGAATAAAAAGGTCTATATTAAGTTACATACCATATTTCAAATGAATAGGCCCTGCAGTTGCTGAAAAAGTGTCACGAAAATTTTCACGATGTTCAATAAAGGGAAACATGGCTAAGTTCGCCAAATAGGATGTTAATATCATTGGATGACCAAAATCCAATACGACGCATGCCCTTTATATATTAGGTCAAAAACCTAATTTGAAATAAATCAGCCCAGCAGTAGCTGAGAAAATTGCGAAAAAATTCGGACGAACGTCCGGAAGGACAGACAAGGCTATTCCAATATACGATCCACTCAAGAGTTGAGGTATAAAAAGTTAACATATGTGTTATCGTCTCATGTTCATTTACCCCATTTCTTTTCGTGAAATATTATTTGATAAAAAATTATCATAACGGAAACACGATCATTCGAAACGACTTTTTACAGTTGGTAATTGTGCCTCTGTGTCGTATTTTTCAGTTAGGTACCTTTGCAAGCAGGGGACATCGTTTCTTTTTTATATCATTCAATATTAAGTGACATTTCAAAATTAGATACATTTTATATGTACCTATTTCAAATACCCTAGTATGCATAATGTGTGTGGTAACATACGAACTGAAAAGTACTATAGAGCCATACGGAACAATAAAGATCAAGAATTTCTGGAAATATGTAAAAGCTAATCAATTATTTTTTGTTGCAAATATGCATGAAGAATTAAACGCTGGGTTATATATATTATGCTCACATCTTTACAATCCCTCAACATTTTATGTTTCTAAATAAAGCTCTTATTTGAGTTTGAAATACAGTTAGATAACAATTTCATAGAAGTTTGTAAAATGCTCTATTGGTGCATATTTTCAAAAGGTATGGAAGAAATAATCAACTAAATTCAAACACCAATTACAGATATTATATTTCTGCAGATGGTCAGTTCGGCGATTTGTACATCATCAGAACGAAAGTGGTTTCCGTGATTATGGACATATGATTTTTTTTTTCTTCTTTTCTCTGCTTTTTGTACATGTAAGTACAAAATCCGCCAGATAAATCGTTTCTAGGGTGTGGGTCTGTTTTTTATTCTTAGGAACGCGTTCAAAACAATATATACACACGATTATTGTTAACACCTCTAGAACAATATACTGAAAAACAAGGTGCGTAGGTGCGTTCGAATTCTAACGAGACTAAATTCTGGTTTTCCATTTCTTCTATCCATTTATAATTTTACATTACCATTTATTTAGAACGGACTGATAAGATAAATATTTATTAACAGATGATTACTTATTTTGTGTTATTTACAACGTCTGACAATTCCCTTTAGAATAATCGAGTATTTGTCGTTGTATTGGTTTCTAAAAGTCCAATCTTATTTCCAGTAGTTCACATATGAATTTACTGAAAGAATTACTGATTGATATATGTATATTTGATATTGCTTTATATAATACAAAACATTTATCTTATCTAGAATTTCTATACGGATATCATCAGATAACAATCTTTCGTAAGATGCCAATAATACAGTTGTGTGTGATTGTAATTTTGATTTTTATTATCGTCTGTTTTCCTTCCTATTTTTTCTTGCTCCTGTTGTCTTTTTTTCATGTTTTTTAATTTGCTGTGCGTGTTTTTGCTTTCTTCACTGTTTTTTGTCTAACACTCTAAAATTCATGTCTCTTTCAGTTCAATCGTCTTACACTACCTAAGACTGCTTGTATCATGTTTCCTACTCCTTTAAGGTATCATTTTGTTTCATTTTTGTTTATTTCATTGTCTTCTGAAGAACTTCTCGGTTTCTTTTCTATAAAATCTTTTCCACTTGACTAGCTTCCTCTCATATTTTTGTCTACTCCAATTATTTATTAATTTTTTGTCTGACATTCTGGTTTGTTCTTTTATTTTACATTCTAGTCTACATTTTTTTTTATTCTCTTGTCTGCCATTCTTGTATGCCCCGGACAATCGTACAAGCATCATGCCTGTACACCATATTGGATTAAATTGATGACTATTTGAGTAATACAGATGACTTCAATCTGCAGGAAATTCGAAATACATTAATTTTTTTTAATTATAAACTTGTTATTTATTCATTTTGATTTGCAGTAACTTATTTTGTTATTTATTACCACTGGGCCGATGCCACTGCTGGTGGACTGTTAGTATCCGAGGGTATTCACCAACCCAGTAGCCAGTACTTTGGTGCTGGCCCGAAAACCGATTTTACTTTAAAACTTACAATATCTAAATTTAAGTTCGAAAAATTCGATTAAAACTGAGTAGGATCCTCCTCTTGCTTAGCTCTGTCCGTAGCTGATTGTGGTTTTCATATTTAGATCTAATTGGTTATTTGTTCTCTTTGATTCATGTTTTACAGGAATTTCGGTATATTGACTTCAACTGTTTAGATTTTATCTGCACTGAAGAGACATAAGTTGTCGAAATGCGCATATGGAGAAATAAAAAATTCACATTAATTTCGGTATTTTGTAATTTGTAATCCCAGTGAAAGCCGGAATTTCCGGGATGATTTTTACCCGGAAAATTTTCAGCAATATAAATGAAAAAAGAAAAGATTAAATGAAATAAAAAATAAACATAGAAAAGAAAACAATAATAATACTCCAAAAACAAAAGTTCCAGACATATTCTTTATAATATGAGACTATCTTTCCGAAAATCCAAGTTTATCACAATAATCTAAACATAATAAATCTTATAAGGCTGATAAAAATAAAACAGACAGTCTGCTGAATTATTAATGAGTAAGTTTCGTGTTAAAGGCATTTATTATATAACTGTATCGATGTATGTGATATTTATTACCATTTTAACAAATTATACCGTATAGTTAAAAATTAAATTATAAGAGTCTTGAAAATAAACATAAATGAGATTTTGAGAGAAATCAATGTGCAGGAATCTCAACATAGTCCGTGAATAGAAAATCATGAAACAGAATTTCAGAACCTTTGAATTCATATAAAGTGAATTAAAGTTGATGCCCTACATGCTGCATTTTCATTTGTATTAAATCATGGACTTTTAGTAGTTTCATTTTTCTTAAGACAGGGATATTCTCAGGAGCTGTCAAACAATTGAAAACTTAGTATTTCGAATCAAATGAAAATTATTTTCGAGTTTCTGCATGTGCCTCTTCGAAAACCGACTTACCTCCCCTGAGTCCCCATACTGATTTGACTTTTAAAATAGCGTATGTTTTTCCTCATGTTCAATATGGATAAGAAATGAATACCAGGAACCGTAAAGAAAATTATTTTTCTTCCTCCAATTGACTGGGGCTGATAAAGTCAAAACTGTGAGTCTTCTGTGAACCTCCAGGGGAACCTAAAGATAAGGTCACGTAAGACAGAATTTCTTTTATTACAGGTTCAATTTACAAAGAAAGCTGATTTGAATATAGAATAAGGGTCATATAAGATAAGTTTTTGATTAAAAGAGGAATTCCCTAAGTCATGTTTGACTGTATTAGGAAAAAAAAACATTTCTAGAACGGACTATACCTTGTCAAACGACATGATTCCATATGCAACATGCAAAACCTCATCACAGCTAAACTCCCGAAGCACGACTCGGAGCAGCTACACATAATACACTGGTTCTGACTGATAGAAAACCTGTTAAAAAAACGTTTTAGTTTTCCTTCTTCTTCTTCTTCTTCTTCTTCTTCTTCTTCTTCTTCTTCCAAAAAAGTGCAAGTCTCAGCATAGAGAAAGATCACACTTGCCCATGCGGGTTGTGACAACAACGGTGCAGAAAAAAATATGTACAGGTGCTGGTTAAAAGTCTAAAAACATGGTGCAGCTGAGCACACCTTGCTACTGGTTGTGGCAGTCTGTTCCAAATCCGTATAGTTTCTGGGAAGAAGGAATGTCGGTACACTTGAGTTCTAGCATATGGAACAATGAATCGTGCTGTGTGGTCTCGAGCTGTTGAAGTCGTAGTGTGTAGCTCTTATGTTGGTATGGTTACTTGGCCGTTTACAATTCTATACATCATGGTCACTTTATATTATAACTTCTTTCGGCTATAGGTGGTCTGTGCAGGGTTTGTAGCATTGAGGTTACACTACTAGTTTGCTGGTAATCATTCATTACAAAGCGTGCGGATCTCCTAAGCACTGCTTCTAGTTTTTGTCTATTTTGTATTGTGTGTGGATCCCAAACTATACAAGCATATTCAAGCAATGGTCTTACCAGCGTTGTATAGCATTTTGACTTTGTATTCCTCGGACAATGATCGAGATTACGCTGGATAAAGGCTCTGGTGGAGTTGGCCTTTTTCGTGATTTGATCTACTGTAAACGTGGAAATTTTCGCGAGGGGATAATTTTCGCTTATTTCGCGTTTGGGAATTTCACACAAATATAACTCCCACGCAAATACTTTAAATAACAAACGTTTTACTATCAAATTTTGAAGATCCGCGAATATCATAACCACGCGAGAGGTTCAGGTATGACACTTCGCGAAAGTAACTCCCCGCGAAAAAACCACGTTTACTGTATATGTGTATTCCAGCTTAGATTCATATGGATGGAAACTCCGAGGTATTTAGCGGATTAAACTTCCTCTAGTTTATGACCATGTATGTCGTAATCTCTGACAAATGGGTTACATTTGTTGGTAATACGTAAAAGTTGACATTTAATTGGATGGAATTCCATCTTCCAGTCTTGTTCCCACTGTAGTAAATTATTCATGCATATCATCTTGTAGTTGTTGCATGTCTGATGGTTTATGGTTTTTCCTGTACAAAATGCAATCATCAGCAAATAATCTGACGGTGCTGGACTTGACGTAGTCAGGAAGATCATTGATGAATGATAGAAAAAATCAATGGGCTCAGGACACTTCCTTGTGGGACTCCAGGGCAAACTGGTGCTGATTGAAACAACGGCAGTAGAATACCGAAGGAACAAGGGAAGCGATGACTACAAAACTCGAAGTCCAAAGACATGGCAGAAACGGTAACAGATAAAAACAAAGACAAAACAAGGACGTGAGACAGCTACAATGCACGGAAATAAAAAGATAACATTAAGAACTAAGGCACTCATAGTGTGAACTCCCATGAAAACCGGGAGTGACATCAGGTGCTCCGGATGGGTAAGCATGTCCTGCTCCGCTAGCGGCACCCGTCACACTATCAGTGAGTCAATCCGGGTTTGAGTCAAATCCGTGAAGACGTGAAATCTAGCTGAAAATGTCCGTTTTCATTTGGGACACAGACACGTCACATCTGTCAATGATGTCATGGCGACGGCCATAGAATTTCTGAAGGGATGAAAGTAACAAAGGCTGAACAAATCCCTGACTAAGCAGCTTTTGGGACAGTGTTTTTGCTCTAACTAAAAAGTCACTGTATAAACTGCATGCCCGACAGTAACGAATCAACTGTGAAATGTACACTCCATAGGCTGGAGAGGCAGGTATATTGCTGCTCAGAAAGGGAAAGTTCACAATTGGGAAGTTAAAATCATCACGTTTGTCATACAGCTTAGATTTCAAACGTCCATTTTCGTCAATGTAAATTAAAAGATCCAAATACGAAGCTGAAGTAGGTGTATCGGTAGTCTCTTTAATTTCAAGCTCATTGGGATAGATCTGGTGTAAATATTCCTTGAATTTTGGATTATTAAGAGAAAGTACATCGTCTATGTAGCGGAAGCTGAAATTGAAGGACTGGGCTAAATGTTTTTGTTTTTTCTGTGTAAGCCCTTGTAAAAACTTCGCCTCATA